>DWCF01000013.1:0-102986 GCA_018230265.1 Delias oraia | reverse complement strand
GTGGAATGTCCACTCACAAGGTGGACAGACGACCTTATAAAGGTCGCCGGAAGACGCTGGATGTAGGTCATCTCCGACAGGTATTCATGGAAGGGAGAGGCCTATGTTCAGCAGTGGACGTCTGACGGCTGAAATGATGATGATATAAAAAAAGATTAAAATATAAGTAGGTATATATCTCTCCGTACACGTGCGCTTAAAATAAATTCTTTTGAATTAGAACTTCAGTCTCAATTAAAAAAACTCTCTTTCGTATGTAATGCAAAAATAAGATCCTTGCTCAAAGTACAGCGCGACAGCGATAAGGTAACATAGTGTTTGAAAACATTTTTATTTTCTTTACTGTCCCGTACTGTTTAGACTTTCTTTTGATTAAATGTAAATAAACGAATTTTATATAAATGTTTTCAATAACTCTCACGAGTAAAAAATGAAGCTAGAACCTTCTCACTGATGTAAATTTAATTACTAAATCTCGAAGTTAAAATAAGATAAATACATTGAACTATGGAACCATTTCCAGTATCAAGTTTTCAGGGAAGTATTTTTCAAGTCGTAGTAAGCCCAGGAATTCGCGTTAGCTAGATTTTAAATACCTTTTATATGCTGTTAAGGTAAAAATAGCAAGAGCAGTGCACCGGAGCGCTACTTCCTTCGGATCAATAAGTCCGGGGAACGACCCCGTGACCTCGTGGATGTGGGACACCGCGCAAGCGCCTCTCATTAATGAGTGACTCGGTGCATCCATTTTGAATTGCTAATTTTCCATCTGCCAATTGTTGTAAGCCCAAAGTGCAATGCTTTTATCCTAATAACCTTGAAAAAAGAATAATAAAGACTATCAGTAGCAAAATAAAGGTTTAACGGTATTTAAAAAACAGTAAAAATCTTAGCCTTTACCTTTTTAGATCCTAAAAATTCTAAAAGTTGAATAAGATTCTATAAAACTAAAAAAATTAAGTGAAATGTGTATTTATACTTTAACAAGATGAGATACAAAAGAAAATAATATAAATTCATTCACTTTTATTTCAACGAAACATTTATTCAATGTTTCGCATTGAGACAAAAATAGCTGACAAAAACGAGAGATTAACAAAATGAGTGCTAATTTATCGGTGGTAAATTCGTATAAATTTAAATGCGCCGGCTATTCTGGCTTATATATAGGCAATGCCAAGGTAAAAACCAAAAGGCGAACAAAGGTCAGTGCCCAATGTCAGGGGCCCTAAGATTTTGTCGAACTCCTAATTAATTAAAACTTATACGTGAAATAACGATACAGTGAAATCATCATACCATAAAGAGATAATAGGTATTAAGTATTTATTTATTTAAAAGAGTGTTATTAATACTTCATACACATATAACTCTATTAGGAGTAGTTATTTTTTTTAATGGAACAAATCTTAAGAAAGTACATTTTTATGCCGTATACCTATGCAGAAACGGCTCTATAATAATACTCAAACTTCCATAATACTCAAACATTGAATCAAAAATATTATTGAGAAATGATACATGAATTTGTCTGTTTAGATACATAAGTTAATGCTTTCATCACTCGGTGAAATAACTGTAACTAATTAGGGGCAACGAAAATAAACTAGAAAATGGAACAACGACTGCCATGTTGTATTTTAAAAGTTGGAATTGTGCAACTACCAAAATTCCTCTATGCAATAGTAACTGATTTGTATGTGAAGCGGAATATTCAAATTATAATGAATGTTCTTTTTTATCTCATAGTGAACTTAGAAAAGTCTCAGAAATACTGCAAAATATGGCATACACTTTCAATTGATTTTTTTCTTGACATTTATGTTGGTGAACTAATTAATTCCTCAGGATTTGAACCCAACGCGTTCGCACCATTGGCAGTAAATATTTCGTTAGAAGAGATAATTTTAAAAAGAAGTAAAGTTTTCGCCCGTGGGAGTGCCATGTACTTGTACTGTGTTTCGTTGAGTGAGTGAGGATATTGGAGGCCCTTAAAAATTCCGCTTAAGTGGCGTAAAAATCTGGCAACATAACACATGCGCGGGAAGTGTGGCACGGTTGTCTCGCGGTGTTCTCTTACCATATAGGATATATATACCTGCTCCTTTATCCGTTATACTATAAAAAAGTAAGTTCTGGTATCGTCTTCTAGTAATATCATTATATAATTATATATATATATATATACCATAATAGTACTAATATAGACAAATTATACAATAATCATAGTAACTAAATAATAAATAATTGTTATCCAGCAGTGGACGTCTTACGGCTGAAATGATGATGATAATGAAAATCAAAAAGCCTTCAGAGAATCACTTTTCAACTAAATAAGTCAGCCAAAACATATTACTCTATAGAACAATCAAATGATCTTCATAATGCAATAATAAATCATGGCTGATTGGTTCGTGCTATGCCAAAGTGAGCCATATGCATGGCAGTGACAGTGGACTGAACCCCCCTCTGACCTAATTTCGGGTTCCCGTATGACGCACATAGGTACAGTGTACACCCATGCTACAAAGATCGTATTAATGTTTCAATCAATATTTTATTACATAATAGTTAATAAGTTCTAGTTAACAATTTATAGGATCTTAAAACTATATCTAAGCTTTAAAAAGTTTTATATTTTAAAAAGACATCTGTTTATATTAAAAAAAACTGAGTTACAATTGAAACTGAACGTTATAACAGCGACATTTTTCTTTTTTAATTAAATATCCTATAAAATAGTCTTACGTTTCGGATGTTTCCTGCTTAAAGAGGCTTAGGAAATACATTTAAGCTAAGTAGGCATTGTTGTATAAACAAGAAAGCCTTCAAGCGGAGAGCCTTGTTGATCTATAAATAAGACGCCATATTGGCGTCTAGGGCGGCGCCGGTGTTGCCATGACAACGCTGCAGTCGCACCGACCTAGTTCCCGGACTGGCCAAATGTTAATGACCTCCAAACCCCAGGACGAAGTTCACTTGATACACGAGGAAGAGATTATCTTCCTTCTACCCTATTGACATACCCGGTCAACGGCGGTATTGATCGGGACTCGCTTTTGGTAAGCGAATATAAATCACACGTTCTGAAAATATAACTTCCTAAACAAAAGTAGTCCCTTTTAGCTTTAATACAAGTTTTATAACTAAGGTTTCTAATCACGCTAACTGAGACAATCAGCGGGCTTAATAATGCAAAGTAAATTAAATAAGACCATCTAAATTGTTAGAATTTGCTAAAGCAATCCTACTTGATCAGTGTCTCCGTGCACACGTGTCTAAATGGAAATTGCAAATATTTTTAGTTCATAGGCTACTGTAAACTTTGCCTAGAAGACTTCACTGTGTGTAAAGACGAATATAGATATATAAATGCACACATACATATACTATTGTGAGAGTATACATCATACACTTTTAATGAAGCAAATATATCCTTACTTTGGTATAGAAAAAATAATGGACAATATCATGTTCAGGTGGTTTGTCTTTGATTTAAATGATTTAAAATATTCTTCACACGGAATAGAAACTCAACCTCTTTAGCAAACGTAACTATATTAAATTATCTAAAATTATTTTCGGTGAATATTAAAGAAATCCTTAGTTTTATTAATAGTTAGTGATTAATAGTATCTTGCTTAGTTTAATAAAATATAATCACATAAAGTTTTTTTAGTATATCAATGAAAAATTAACGTACAAAAGAGTCCAAAAAGAAAACTAATTATCAGTAAAAGACGTGACATTCGCGGGTGTAATGCTATTGTATTAGTGTGCAACATTTGCGTCCTTAACGACTAACGAATAGTCACTTGGCTAGTAGAGGATGGGGGGAGGGAGCGGCGCCTATTCCTAGAGCGAAACTAGGCCGGCCACCGACCGCTGGTGGCGGTCTAAGTTATAAGCGATTTACAGAGAGACGAAGCCTTTTGGGCCTAAAAACAAGTTAATTCTATTTCCGTAAGCACAGCTAAAAAATATTGATCAAATTAATTAAAGAAAAATAACTAACTCTAAGAAAACAAATTTCAGAGCCAATCTGAAGTATATGATGACGTAATAAATGGGCTAGCTCGTCCGAAGTAATACCACGGGCTCACATAATACTTAGCGTGAAATGGCACTGTTCTTGACACGGTACCTCTAATATGTTTAGCTGAGCATTCTGTGAGGATATCGGAGACCCTTAAAAATGCCGTTTAAGTGGCGTAAATAGCCGGGAACACAAACAATGCGCGGACTGTTGCGCGGTTCTCCGTGGGCAGATAGGCGACCCACCTGCTTCGTTGTCCACCATAAAAACATATATATACGAGAAAATTCTACAATAATATATTATTACTAGCCTATTAAGTACTGTATTAATGGTTTTTAATAAATTTTTAGAGTAAAAATCGGGCGATAAACAAGCAGAAGGCTCATCTAGAACAAATGGTCTTGGGTATGCTTTTGGCTTTTAAGAGATAGTCACGCTGTTTTTTTGAAGGTCCTCAAATTCTATTAGTAGGCGATGTTTTTCAGAGCTATTTTATGTATATATTTATAAACAACGAATTCCACAGTGTTTATGAAATAAAGTTATGGTTATCACAAAATAAAATTATCTATTAAACGTGCAGAAAATAAATAAAGGTATGTGATTTATTTCACCATGAAACTAGATATTATTTTAACTGATATTATTAATCTCAATTATAACTATATATTAAATACATTTGCAAGTTATGTGACTTAATTCAGTAATATATTGTAAAGTTATTTCATCATCTCTTCAATTGAATACTTGAAAGAAATTATTGTAATGATGAATTTACTAATATCTTTATTTTAATTTGATATTGGTATTGTATAATTGAAATATTTTTTTCTTTAAGTGCGATACATAGTTCTACATAGCAAAATGAATAAATATTAAACAGCCTTCTCCAACCAACAATTCAGTCTTACTATTTTTTAATTTCAAATGAGTTTCATCTTTGCACATAAACCACTGAAGCAATATAATTACAAAGTCTAGAGGTCTAAAACCATCAATACAATTTTTTCTTAAATGATATATCCATTTAATATAAAATTCTCAAAATATAATTATTTTACAATCCAAAATAAAAGAATATCTGAGCATTTTAACTTGGACCAACTATAAGTCTTTGAATCCGGACGCGTGGCGTTGCCAAAGAAAAATTACTAAGAACAAATGTTCAAAGAATCACAAAAGTAGCTTACACAGGCTTCTTTTTCAGGTTTTGTTTAATAAATGTCAAGTAAGATTCACTTGCACTCTAAGAAAACAGTTGCGTTTATTTCAAAACACTAAAGTTATTTCTTCTCGCTTAACAGACGTCAAAAGTTTAGTAATTACATGACATGTTTTAAAACGATTACCAACATACACTTTTACCTACCCGCCATTAAATCGTAATAACCCTATTCAATCTTCTAATAATGTCGGCACATGGTCTTATAAACATGTTTCTAAACAGATAAAATTACAATGATTCATAACTATCTGTAAATTTTTTAGGTAAGAAATTATTATTCATCTCTATTTTGAATTGATTTAATAAAAATACTTTATGTGGTTCATAAAATATAAGAACGCTTTTCTAAGACACAGAATAAAGGACAATATTATGATGTTAATACTAAGTTACGAGTACTATCTATTTGATTACGCAATATCCGCATTCCCATCTAATGTATCCATATTATTTTAAAGCCGATACATCGCTTGCACTCTCGAAAGTGAGAGTGTTTTCACTACATTAATAATGAATAACCATTTCGCGCTGCTTCCTCTACTTATTTACAAAACACAATTCTAAGAGATTAAAAATAAGACAATCTTATCTTGTACTGGATCTATTATTGTTTTTATTCTATAGCGGACAACGGAGCAGGTGGTTATCCTATGTGGTAAGAGAACGCCGCTGCCCATGAACAACCGCGCCACAGTCCGCGCATTGCTTGTTTTGCCGGCGATTTACGCCGCTTGAGCGGGATTTATTTTAAAGGCATCCGATATCCTCACTCACACAGCAAACACACTACAAGAACCGTTTCACGCGGAGTATTCTGTGTGCCCGTGGTATCATATCGGATGAGCCGGCTCAATTAATGCGTCCGCTATACCTCACCACGGTTCTCCCACGGGTGCGACAATATTAAGACACTCGCCCGGCCACTGTCAAGCCCTTCCAGAGACCAAATAAATTATAAATTAAATTATAATTGTCCGGACCGAGATTCGAAGCCGATACCTCTCGCTTCGTGGTAGAAATATTTAACCACTTAGCTACGAGGTTCTCAAAATCTTCCTTTTAGGATGACGATATATCAAAAGAATAGAAGAGAGAAAGCGTAAGGCGAAGCGCAGAGTACGAACCTTGTAGCAGCGGAAGAAGAACATAGGCCGGACGAGCTCCTGCGAGAGCGGCGCCACGCCCTGCTTCGTCTCGGGCACGCATTGCTGCAACACACCGTTTTACAATAATTATTTCATTTAAGTCTATCTAATCTACTGAACAGATCTTGAAAATTCTTTCACCTATAAGTAGTGCCTTTGTGAGTATTGTAGATCGAAGAAATGACGATGAATGACGATGAATTGCAACCGGATTTGCAAACTTGAGGAAAATACGGTCGAACAATAATGAGAGATATAAGATCGATTTTTACACAAAAATGTAAAAAGCTCGATAAAGTCCGCAACAGCATGTCTTTCATAAATTGCATGGCAAATAATTAGTGTTGCCCAACTGCAAGACTTAGCTTAGAGTTGGTCTTACGCCAATACACCTGGTATTGGTCTTGTTCTTGGTCTTACAGGAAGAGTCTTGCAAATCTTGAAATTTCCTATAGGACTATTGATATTTATTAGAGTTTACTTCAGATCTTAGAAAAACTATCAGAATAGGAACATTTTGAGGTTGAATAAGCATTGCCATAGTAAAGACCAAAAAGACGCGCGAGTCTTGCAGGCTTAGTCTTGTTCTTGCTCAAGTCTTACACGGTCAGTCTTGGTCTTGTTAAAATAAGGCAGTTTTGGTCTTGATCTTGCATTTGGGCAACACTACGAATAATGTTTACGGGCTGACTGAATAGGTATACATTTATATCAGACTGCGCCTTCTTCCACCTTTCTACGGTTAAAAGGTTCGATTTAGTGTTACGACAGGAGGAAATCGATATCTCGATTCGTCTTTCGAATCAGTCTCAGAAATGTCTTTTGTGTTTTCTCTGCTGAGACACACGCCAAGAGTGATTCACATTCAATAATTAAAGAATCGTTGGCGAGCCTTCGCCTTCGCAGGCGACCTACGTTTGGCGTTAAGCCGCGGCTGCGTGTGGTTACCGAGAACTGGTGGCAGAAGCGCAGCCCCTCCTGGATGTCGGCCCTGAGCTCGGCGGCGACGGGCAGGCTCGCGATCCGCTGCGTGATCTGCTCGACGTTGGGCTCCAGGTTGCGGTCGATATAGCCAAGCTCCTGCATCACGCACGTGACGTTCCGCAGCTTGCCGGCGCTGGGCCCGCGCGTCGCCAGCTCCAGCCGCTCATTCAGGTCCAGCTCGCGCTGCAGCATTTAAAACGATGCGTCTTTGATGACACAAGCTAATTGCTACTATACTTCCCATCAAATAGGTACAATAAATGTGACTGACCGACATTCTGTTCGAAGGGAACATGGGTTGCTGGTAGAACTGCTGCATCGGCTGGTAGTAGGGGTTGTACTGGGTGGGGGGAAACTGATAGGGCATGGGGTATGGGTACTGGTAGAAGGGGGAGGTGGGGCTGAACGGCCTGAGTTGGGGGTTACCCGCCATCATGTATGGCGGCATCGGCTGCGCCTGGAACGGCTGAAAGGAACACCAGCTTTATTCGTAATACTATTCAGTTATTTTATGACGCAACAGCTTCAAGCGAATGCCTGGAGTCGTACAAGTTGCTGCCTTAAATAACCAGCTATCCACTTCAAAGCCACAAGAATAGAAGTAATCGAGAACAGAACTGTGTGCCTATTACGGACAATTATAAATTATACATAATTTAATGTATACTGGAAGGGCTTGACAGTAGCCGGGCGAATGTCTTTATACTGTCGCTCCCATGGGAGGGCCATGCTGAAGCATATGCTGACGCAGTAATTGGGCCGGCTCGTCCGGAGTGATACTACGGGCTCAAAGAATACTCAAAGTGAAACGGTACTTGTACTGTGTTTCGCAGAGTGAGTGAGGATATCGAAGGCCCTTAAAAGCGGCGTAAAAAAGCCGGCAACACAACAAACGCGCGGACCGTGGCGTGGTAGTTCATGGGCAGCGGTGTTCTCTTATCATATAGGAGACCCACCTGCTCCGTTGTCCGCTATATAATTAAAAAAACTTAAACAGTTACGTAATGACGTTTCAAACGCACAACCGTTGCCTCTTTAGCTCAGTGGTAGAGCACTGGTCTCGTAAACCAGGGGTCGTGAGTTCAATCCTCACAGGAGGCACGTCCATCCACAATGTTTTACTGTTAGTATATTTTTTGAAGAATGTACTAACCGCCTGTGATCTCAGAGGCAGTATGTGGCTGAGGGGGATCTTGTGTAGATGCAGCTTGTCGGCAGTGGGCAGGTCGCTCTCTGCGCTGTGCGCGGCGCCCTCTGCCGGCCTCGTGATTGCCTGCGTACTCGGGTCCATGGCGAAGCCCGGCGGCAGCTTGCCGAACAGAAGGGTCGGCATCTGGTGCGGTGCCTCGTCGCCAGATGGCGGGGCCGAGCACTTCTCGTACGCCTCCCTCATCTCCCGCCGTATCTGCTTCACCACTTCCGCTCCGAAGCAGCTCTCGTAGATCTGAAATTCATTCGCTTAAAACAATCTAATCCCTGTTCGATTCACCTATCATAAGATAATAGTTTCAATGACGTACACTATTTCATTTTATATAAAGTTATAATTTCTAATTGAATTCTTTTACTCAGAAGCAAAAATATTAGCTTTTAATTGTAAACAATCCAAATAAACTTATATCGATTTTATGACCAAATGATTAGTAATTTCGAGTACGAAGCGCAAAGCAGTCGTGGCCGAGCGGTTAAGGCGTCTGACTAGAAATCAGATTCCCTCTGGGAGCGTAGGTTCGAATCCTACCGACTGCGAAATGCTTTTTTTTTATATTACCTTCATCATTGCGTATTTCTTGATAAACTTGTCATCGTTGCTAGCCAAGGCCGGGGCTACGACGCACAACAGTAATGCCAGCGTTATCTGGCCCATGCTGACTCTGCAACGGAAGGTATTTCATTTAAGACACATTATTCGCTTCTATGCCAACTCTGATAATATATCGCAGCTGAAACATTTTGCTTCTTTTGAACAACCAGTTTTAAAACAGAGTAAAAGAAGGGTATTCGGGAAAAATTGTAACAAAGGCGATTGAAACCGTTTCCAAATATGTGACCATCTTCCTTTTTTTATAAAATAAAGTTGTGTAATTTTTATAAATCTTCACCCGTGGGAGAGCTATCATGCTGAAGCGCATGTGGAGGCACTAATTGGGCTGGCTCGTCCGAAGTGATACCACGGACTCACAGAATATTCAGCGTATGGTATTAATGCTTAAAAACAAATAAATGGAGGTTCTACTTGAAACGGAGCTTCTACTGTGGTTTGGAGTGAGTGAAAATATCAGAAGCTCTTAAAATGACGCATAAGTGGCGTAAAAAGTCGGCACCACAACCAATACCTACGCGAAGTATGGTGTACTTGGTGATTGGCGGCGATGTTCTCATACCATATAGGAGACCCACTTGCTCCGTTGTCCGCTACAAAATAAATATTTATTTTATTTATATAAATATTTATTTTATTTATAAATAAAGTAAAATTTTGTTATTTTTATCTAATTTATTAGTTACTCATTCACGTAGGTTATTTGTCTTCGACATTGTCGACAAGTTTCTCCGATGCTCGTGACTGACGCGATTCAATCGTAACCGTAAACAAACCATTCATTAAAGCTACTGCCATTTTCGATGAAAACGTAAAAAACACGCAAAGCAGTCGAGGCACCTCGGGGCATGTTCAAGCGCTGGGTTCATTAACACACATTAGCCATGAGTTCAGATTGAACCGTTAGGCTGAAGGCGGGCGATTGAGACGGCCGAGACGCGGTGGTGCGCGGTGGTGCGCGGCATTGCCACCCGATACACCATCGGCGGTATTTTTGGCTGGCGTCTGGCGAGGGCATTTACTAAAAACACTTGAATCATAGCACAAGAACGGGGCGCCTCAAGCTGACAGACTCGGTGATGGCAAAGAAGCGGCCGGCGAAGGTCAGTGACCGGCGCGGCCTTGCTCTTGCGCATGCGCGAGTTCAACATGCATAATTACTTGACGATAATGGCCCCAACGACGAGATAACATCCACGATGCGCTCAACATTACCAATTACGAAGCCATTCACATTCTCACGCAGCACGTCGCCTTTGTTCCTTCCGAGCGGTTCCAGGCGCCGAAGCTGTTTGGGCTTAGCGAGTGACAAACAAGTGGCCCGTGTGCGTGCGCAGCGGCAGCTCCAACCGGAACGGCCGCCCGTCAGCTCGCGTCGCAGCGCGATAAGTGAGGCAGGTGTCCGCGATGGCATCGCTCGGGCGCGGAAAGCCAGGGTCGCCAACGCTTTGCATCCTTCGCGAGGATTCCCTTCTCTATCACACGTTGACGAACGTAGGTGAATCATAGAGTCTTGTAGGTAGAGTACAGAGTACATTACAATCCTTTTATGTTAACATTATCGAAACTGGATTGTATTATAATGATGTATGAGATTATAGAACCAGAGACATTTGTCTTGTTTGGGTTGAATTTTTTATTTTGCAACTTTTTCTGTGAAAGTGTGGCTAGCCGATGATATTAGTTTTCCATGTTAAAATTAAATTTGATTGACAACATCGAACGCGTACTACGCGTGCATTGGAGCTAGGCATCGCGGCGCAGCGCGGGCCATAGGCTGGCCAGCACGGTCAGCACGCGACTTGTGGCGGGAGCGGCGCTTTTACTAAAAGCGCCGAGTTCACATGACACAAGCGTGTAACGGTCCAGCCATTTCAAATGATGAGCAATCGTCGCGGAAACGGTAAGCGAATTATCTTCACGACTTATGGCGAGTGCCTTATTGTCAGTGTTGCTTGCTACCTTCCTCACACGAGCCTCTGTTGAGCGACGAACCGTCCTCAACATATTCTTTACAACACTCAGTCAGTTAAATGGCATTGCAAGCCTTTTTTTCTTTCAAATATTGAATGCGTAGACTGAGAGCAGCCCGTCCACAGATTATAAAGAGGACTTGATACTATGTAGGTGTTTGTTGAATGTAGTGTTGCCCAAATGCAAGATTTAGCCAGTCTTGTTTTTGTGCCAATACACCTGGTATTGGTCTTGGTCTTGTATTGCGCTTCCAGTCTTGGTCTTGGTCTTGCATTTGGCAACACTAGTTAAATTGAATGTTGAAGGTCCGCTCTTGTTAGCCGGGTCATCACGTTGATGCAACAAAGGACCTTTACAAGAGAGCAACAGATTCACTCCGAATTGCGTCCTCCTACTTGTCTCCAATGAAACCGAAGATCTTCGGATACGGCGATTCGGCTCCACGCAAACGCGGTGGGTAGGAACGTGGATTCTGTAAGGCTATTAAGGTAACGGCACATTGGCTTAACATCGAGCCGATAATTGATCGAGGGAGAATGTTCCTTTCCTATACGAGTAGGTACCTCCTATCAGCTCTTGTTTTGATTTATTCATGACACGCTGTTTAGTATTCCCTCTAACGAATCCCTTTCCCATGACGAAGGAGTATTAATTATTAGCCAATCACGTAAGAGAGCCTTGGACGCGATGGCAGTAAATACAATTTCTTGTCTATTTCTCTGCTCTGAGCTCTTTTCTTTTCATAGACGAGAATTATGAGAGGTTTGAACTGCTCTTTGGTGTCGTTCTGTTAAACACACCTTTGTCTCAGCCACGTGCGACTGTGTATAGTGAGTGATAACAGCATAGTAGGGCAATATTTCTCAGTAAGGATGGGTTTTAGCTTTTCCCTTGGGTATTAAGTCTGTTCTAGTCCTAAAACTCCTGATCAAGGATCCAAAAGCCGACGCCTTAGATAGCGTCAGACTCGCATTCGTACCCAGTTTCAACTTGATTCAACCCGCGGATTTCTTTGATTTTCTTCAGTTTCTCGATGTCATTATACATATTATGAATTCAGTGTGCAGTATTATTCGTTTCAAGAATACGTAAATGAATATCCGCAGCTTCCGATAGATAAATAGTAAAGAAAGCTTACTTCTCGAATTAACATTTCCTTAAAGCGTTCGAGCGAGTCTCACAGCGAGTCCAGTTTTTGCTAAAAGAAATGAAGACGACAATTAAGATGTTTGACAAAGTTTTCAATAAAAAACTGGGTCAGCTTTTTACTATTTGACGAGTCGAATTTTTGTTGATTTTTCTCCGACAACAAACACTCCGCGCGCTTTGGGATCGATTTATCACGCGCCACTGACTCGGCGTTGAGGAAGATGTACCTAGGTGAGCAAGATGTTCCTAGGTAGCGAGATGTACATATCGTTTGGCGGAGCGATTGTCTCCCAAATGCGCACCAATAACAGATATTTTTTGAAACTCCCAGAGTTTCAAAAAATATCTGTTATCGGTACTTACAAAACATTTAGAAGTGAAAACTAACCAATGTGATAAGTACGTTGCAAGATTCGTTTGTGGTGGTACAAAGTGCTTCTGCGGAATTTTAGCCAGCCATTTTAGGTTGAGCGGAGAAGGTAATACAACCAAGTGCCTACTGCATTATTGAACACTGATCAATCGTAAGCAGGGTGCTGACACTCACTCCTCCGTAGCCTTAATCGGTTTCTACTCGTAGATATCGCGATCAACTCAAAAGCTCGTTTCGATACTCTGTTACAGTACATTTTTTTAAATAGTATAGCAGATAACGGAGCAAGTGGGTCTCCTATATGGTAGAACACCGCCATCCATGAACAACCGCGCCATAGTCCGCGCATTGGTTGTGTTGCCGGTTTTTTTCGCCGTTTAAGCGGCACTTTTTGGGGGCCTCCGATATCCTTACTCACTCTGCGAATAGTACAAGTACCGTTTCAAGCTGAGTATTCTGTGAGCCCCTGGTATCACTTCGGAAGAGCCGGCCCAATTTGAGCGTCAGCATGGCTCTCCCATGAGCAAAATCAATAATAATAGATAGGTAACATTAAAAGAACGGCAGCATCTAGCAATACTGAATAGCGACAAGTTTTGTAGTCCACTAGACGACGTGACATTAATTAATCTAACCACCTAAATATTTGAGATTTAATAGATTTTTATAATTACAAAAATCCAGTGACAAAAAGGTCGGAACGCATAATTAATGTAATCTATAAATCGAGGTATGTTTTATTCCTAAAAAGACACCAGTGATCGAAATCTGTTCCTACAGATTGTATTGCAAAAATTAAATTGTTGTCTTTACTATTTTGTTTGGATTTATTACGTGATTTTTATCCAACAAACATTGAAAAAATTACACAACTCGGCCTGTTGTCGGGCATTAGGTAAGTAAGCGGCACATTTCAGTCAGCGACCGCTCCGGGCTTCGCATCGGCTTCCAAGAGGCGCTCATTATTAACTAGTTTGCGAGAGTTTTTATTAGTCGAGAAAAACCACGCTCCTTGATTCAACTCGTTTCACGGCGTCTCCCTCTTTTTTTGCTCCTTGCACTAATGCCAGGATGTGGCCTGCTAGTCGCGTACTTGTCCTGACAATTAAGGATCACCGATGTTTATCGCCCAGTCATATTGCCAGGCAAAATCCACTCGCACTGCTTTTCCGTATCTACTGTTTTTGTTGTTGGAGATAACCTTCCACGCACAGAGCGTGCGTACGAATTTAAACTGAATCCGTCTTAAAGTTAACAATTACTTACGCATAGTGGCTCAGATGTCATTGATTACTGCAATAACATAACCCTCTTTCTACTTTTCAAGAGACACTATAAAAATACGATTAGAACCAGCAATCAAGAGCGGACAGTTATTGCGAATATTAATGAGCAGGGAATTTCCTCTTGCATTCTCTTGCAATATGTAGGAATGTTAAAAAAGCACGGGATACTCACAGAGGACTAGGAGGCTCGGTCGGTGAGTGTAGGAGCGCGGGCGCAGCAGTGCGTGTTCGCGCGGCGCGGCAGGGCTTGGAGCAATGACTCGCCGGGCTTGACCTTGCGCGAAGAGTAACGCCAAGCGGGCTGCCCACTTGTTTTATACTCATCTCCCGGGGAGACACGGACTCCGTGTGCGGACGACGTCCTGCAGCGCTCGACTGGCCTCTGCAGACAAGGCGAAGACGTCCTACATTGAAGATCTAGCTACAATTCAACAATTAGATATATTTCATTCAACAGCGAAACTACTTAGGTATATCACATATGTAAAAATGTGTAGTTTATACGATTCTTTAAACGTTCCCCATTAAAAGACATAGTGGTGAAATTCATTGGGCAGTCGGCTGCACAAAATAATTACAAAAACCCATATGACGGCAGTTACACTTACGTAAAAAACGCACTAAAAAAAGTTTCCAGACATTTATTAGAGTGATCGCTTCACTTGAACGTGATCTGCTGCAGTACAATTATTGGATTACCCGGCGGCTCTGCCCGCAACAGGGCGCGTTCCAGAACCTCTGTAAAGGTCATGTACTTGCGTCTTGCGCGAATTAAGTAATATTCGATGGATTGCGAGTAGCTGCGTAAGTCTGTGTTAACATTTGATACAAATATTAAATTCGCCCTGTGTAATATTTCCCAAACTTATGACAATTATGAATAAGTTTCTTTATATAAAACAATTGATATATTCTCTTAATTGTTTCAATGAACGACTATGATTTTATTTCATAAGATCAGCTCAACACTCACTTAATTGTCAACATTAAATGTTTCAGGTACATGGTAAATGAATGCAGGATTCGTATCACAAATATGTTCGCGTGAAAAGCTTGCGGCCCGTGTGTCCCTTTCGTTTCACACTTTTTAAGCCACCTTTACTTTACGTACTTGACCGTCGCCGGTGATGGCTTCTCAACATTAAATACTTACTTAGTTTAAAACTTAATATTTGTTTGAATGACTTTATTTTCTTGAGTATGATACAAACCTTCGGAGAAAACACAATAAGGCTTATATAAATAAATATGTTTATTAATAACTATATATTTATTAATTTATTAATAAACATATATTATTATATTTGTAGTTTATAATTAAATATATATTTATATGTTTCTATTTAAAAAGTATATCAAAAGCGTCCAAGTAAACTCGCAACTTAGTATCAGACGGAAATGAGCGACAATTGATTGGAAAAAGCCGTCCTGTGCTGTTTCTGAGGCAAAAAGTCTTATTCAACTGGAAAACGAACAGCGATAAACATTAATGACAAGGTGGACACATACAATTACAAACTAATGCATTTGTGGGCTTGCAATTATTATATATTAATTATTATATATAACCCGAAACAATGACATGTACAATTAAAGAGATAAGAGATACAGAATCTAAAACTAAAATTGAATAACACCTAAGCACAGTATTGGAACTATGAAGCCACATCACTGTATCCGCTTGTTCGTTCAAGAGACTCGACGATGCCAGACATGTCTGTCTTTGCATCGACTTCTTAGTTAATACGCCACAAATAGTACATTATTCATAGCTGTGTATTGATGAATTAAGTAAGTCTTTATTTTATGGTATAGCGGACAACGGAGCAGGTGGGTCTCCTATATGGTAATAGAACATCGCACCACAAGCCGCGCTTTGTTGTTTTGCCGGATTTTTACGCCGCTTAAGCGGCATTTTAAGGTCCTCCGATATCCTCACTCACTCAGCGAAACAGTACAAGTACCGTTTCATGCTATGTATTCTGTGAAATGGGAAAACCTATTTTGTTTTTCTATTTGAAGGTCAAAAAGCAATTGTAAATGTAAATGTTTTAACGTAGTTGTAACGTATTTTTTACTATAATGGCGAAGAGGATAATTTTTTTTATTAGTTGTTAGAGAAGTTGTTAGCAAGATGTCTTTGCCTAAAGATGTCAAACAAAGCGTCATGAAGCCAGCAGTGAGCACTAACAAATTCCAATTTATATGGCTGGTTGGATCGTTTTGAGAAATTATACTGTATGCTTAATCGTTTTCTTCCTAGCGGACACCGGCTAGCCTATATGCAATATGGGTTGACAAATTAATAGGGACAGTCGCAAATATTTATTTTTTATACTTTATTGCCATTGCCAGTATGATGATAATTACATAAATAACAATAATCAAACAAGAATATAAAACAAAGTTCTAAGAGAGCTACAAC
The DNA here is from genome assembly GCA_018230265.1 of Delias oraia. NCBI lineage: Eukaryota > Metazoa > Arthropoda > Insecta > Lepidoptera > Pieridae > Delias > Delias oraia. The sequence continues at coordinate 86,564 of DWCF01000013.1, read as the reverse complement.
TTAGGTAAAACTATGAACCAATATTTTAACCAAAGTGCGCAGAGTTATCATCTTCTTATTTTGTGACTAGCAGCCAAAATTCTGCCAGTGTCAGTATGTTATAGTTATCTTGCGCGCATATTTTGTGCAATGAGTTTCATTGCATAAATTATAATTGTCAACATTATTAGACATTGACATATAAAGGTAAATTGACTCTATGGATAGGTTATCTGTCTATCATTGATGATTGAAGCGGGCCGACACTAACTTTGAATTGTTATTGCAGTTAATGCATTTTTAATATATTTTAAGATAAGTTTCCTAAAATGAGTAGCAAGCCGAATTCTAAGCGTACAGTGTATGTGGGCGGCTTAGCTGAAGAAGTGGATGAGAAAGTTCTACATGCGGCTTTCGTTCCATTTGGAGATCTTGTTGATGTTCAAATACCATTGGACTATGAGACTGAGAAGCACAGAGGATTCGCATTTATTGAGTTTGAAAATGCTGAAGATGCTGCAGCTGCTATTGATAATATGGTTGGGATTTTTTAAGACGATGTTGAATTGTAACACATTTTGCCTATAATTTCTGTAGTACTTTTTCGTAATTTAACTTTTTACTGTAAGATTTCTTTTAAAAGTCTACTGTATTATTTTAACATTATTTAAACACCAACTTTTTATCAAGTTGTCTTGGATAAATTCTATCAAAAGTATTCATACAAGTTTTGTTAAACATTTTCAGAATGATTCAGAGTTATTTGGAAGAACCATAAGAGTAAATGTGGCAGCACCACAAAGAATTAAAGAAGGTTCTACAAGACCTGTGTGGTCTGAAGACAGTTGGCTTCAGAAGCATGCTGGAGAAACACTTAATGTTGATAAGGATACCAAAGACAAGGAAAATGATGAAAAAATGGATACAGAGAGTAATGTAAGCTTCAGCAGTTATTATGTTAGGGTAACATGTTGTAAGAGAAATCCCAAACTCATTTATGGATTAGTTTTGTAACGATGTTGACTCTTTTTATTTAACATAGTATTTGTAATTTTAGCCTTTAACAGAGAAACAAATCGAGAAAAAGAATCCTCAAGTGTACTTTGACATATGTGTAGGTAAACAAGAAATAGGCAGAATAATAATGATGCTCAGAGCAGATATTGTTCCCAAGACAGCAGAGAACTTCAGGTCACTGTGCACACATGAAAAGGGTTTTGGATTTGAGGGTAGTGTCTTCCACAGAATTATTCCAGACTTTGTATCCTTTCTAATTGGTTTTTTATTTATGCACATAAATGTCATCACATAGAAGTTCAGAAGTGAATATATGCCAATCATTATATTTGCTTAGATTATGATCTTAACTTGATTGCAATAAATTGATTAGAGTTGTTTAAGTTCTTTATCACAGCATCAGATGTGCCAAGGAGGTGACTTCACAAATCACAATGGCACAGGTGGCAAATCAATATATGGTCGGAAATTTGAAGACGAGAATTTCATTTTAAAACATACAGGGCCAGGAATTTTAAGTATGGCTAACTCCGGTCCTAATACCAATGGATCGCAATTCTTCCTATGTACAGCTAAGTATGTATTCCCTACTCGAACCCCTTTGCCCAGTTTCATACTTTGTATGCTGCCTTGCTTTTATAGGGTCAAATTCTCAAACAAAAATTATATCTAAAGATTTATAATTCCATGAATTTTATGAATTTGACTGTTCACTGCTATTACTGCTTTTAAAAGAATCATCATCATCATCATTTCAGCCGTAAGACGTCCACTGCAGGGCATAGGCCTACCCCTTGGTCCTCCTTTCGGAGGTGACCTTCATCCAGTTTGTTCCGGCGACCTTTGTAAGGTCGTCTGTCCAACTTGTGGGTGGAATATATTTGTCAATTTAATTTCAAAAGAACAATTTTGTCCAATTTGCACCATATTCTATTTCACACTACTCAGATTGGTGGCAATATTCTAGTTGATGTATGGACTATATAATACTATGGCCAATGATGGTTATACTACGATGAATATTGTAGACTAGTCCCAAATTACATTCGCACGTTATTATCTGATTGAAGGACCGAATGGCTTGATGACAAGCACGTGGTGTTCGGACACGTGGTGTCAGGTGTCGATGTGATGAAGAAGATGGAGAAGTACGGCAGCAAAAGTGGGAGCGTCTCCGCCAAGATCACGATCGCCAACTGCGGTGAATTACAATGATAATAGCTGAGTACGACTTGTTTTATTTCAACCTGCTTCGTGAATCGCAGCGCGCGCTGTTCCATCAGCGGTTGCGGCCGAGTGGCGACAGATGGCGCCGATTCTAGCTAAAGGCATTTATGGACGGAATTGCAATTTGATCTGACCGGCGAGTTCGTAGTAAGCTGTCAGTAATGTATGCCACACAGTGAGTAGTTTTTAAAAAAAAAATTCATCTGTCAAGTAATTTTATTTTTCATCTGTAGGAGTATTTACGTATTGAATTTTTCTAAAAAGAAATATTTTGAATGTTATAATAATGGTAATAAATATTTAAATAGTAATAAATAAATATATAAATGGTAAAAAACAAATTATATTATTATTTTAGTGGAGAGAAATTCCATTGTTCTGAGAAATAAAAATATAATATCTGCTACACAAAGTTATCTTAAGGAATAAGAAGATATTTTAATAAAAAGTTGCATTTACTGAAATAGCGAAATCAGTGTCGTTTGCAAGTTTCAGCCTGGCTCGGTGTAATTTGATTAGCGGCGGAACTCGGAAGCAACTCGCTCGCAAATCCTACTTTTGATCGCATTTAGTGAAACGGCTGTATTCCCCGCTCTCTATTGTATTATTTACATTTCACATAATTTACGTTAAAATACGTTATAATTTTTTCCCGAATCATCGGATTTTCCGCAGCTTTTACAGTTTGAAACAAATTCGTGATAAGTAGACCAACTATTTAATAAAAATACTTTCGACGGGAGCTTTCAATATTTTGAAATTAAAGTTTTTATAAAACTATATGATTAAACAAACATCGATTAAAAGCGATGAAACTTTGTATTCTGCCTCGATGTTCGATGGTGAAATTCAGCTGCAGGTATCAATCCAAACAGCTCATCCGAACATTCCCATGATAAATGCGGTAGAAGACGCTGAGGTTGCTCTTCTCGCCAAGGACACAGCACTCTACACGTCGTGTTCCAATTCGAAAGTTATCAAAATTGGGTAATATAACTTAATCTAGAGAAAAACGCGGCGATTCTATTCGCAGACTCAGTCGAACAGGTTCCAAGATCGTCTTGTAGAGATATTCCTTTTCGAACTTCCTATCCCATGATGTAAGCATGTGAAGTACCTCAGTATTTCAGATACATCCTCGACATCAGAATGACCTTTGGGAAACACGTTACGCGAGTTCGCCCGAATGCGTTCTTCGTTCTGTCCCGTTTATATTAGGTACCTATTAAGATAAAAAAGGTTATTGTCCCTCAGACACAAGATCGCGTTATACAAAATGTGTATCCGCTCTCTTTAAACCTAAAGTCGTTAGGTTTTAGGCTACACCTACATCTATATTATAATATCTTGAAGTTATTATGTTTCCCGCCAGTATTTCACGAGAGATCGGATGCTGCGGACGTCCCGTGTCTGGCGTAGGCTGCAATTTGTACGCGACTTGAGATAAAGAACGAAAGCGCTAATCAAAAAATCCGCGGTTAATATGTAGGTATATTCAATTTTTTAAATTTGAGTTGGTTAATATGATTAATATATAATTTATTGTACGAGGTTTTATTCAATGTAGTGATGGTATACATCAGCTTGTAGAAGTCAATTACAAAATAATTACAGTCAGTTCGGAAATGCTGTTTTGCTGGTAGAGAAGTGAGCTGAATCTCTCCGAACACGTTGAAAAGGAGACGTTAGATGTTTGGATTGCGTCGCGACTCGGGAATATTCAGTGGCGGTGATGTAGTTGCCGCTTGAGGTTCAGCCATGCACCAATCGGTGAGTCACTCGTTACTTCCACTCCTTTACGTGTTCGTTCAGTTGCAGCTAGTGGCTTGGTGGCTCCAATGTCATCACTCGGCGGCATTGTGTTAAGCCGATACGGTTTCCGTGTAAGTACCTATTTCGCCTATTGAAGTTGTAATTGCCATGCAAATATGGTGATTTATTAAATTTGGGGTTGATGTAATATTTTTACCCGTGGGAGAGCCATGAAGCATATGCTGACGCATAAATTGGACTGGCTCATCCGATGTGATACCACGGACTCACAGAATACTCAGCGTGAGTGAGGATATCGGAGGCCCTTAAAAGAGCCGTTTAAGCGGCGTAAAATGCCGGCAACACAACCAATGCATAAACTGTAGCGCGGTTGTTCTCTTTCCATGTAGGAGACCCACCTGCTCCGTTGTCTACTATACTATAAAAACACCATAATATTGACGACACTTTGTATTGTGTTTAATTGACACAAAATAATACTGAGTTTTTTCTCGTTTTCGATGCATAAGACGCCTTAATGCCTTCGCAAGCCTATGCAAGTGCATACCTCTTATATGCGTTTATAGTGTATTACCTAGATTTCCCTCAGCAGCTATCGATGCTGGCATTAAAACAAGTAGTCCTCAATGAGTCGACGTTTAAGTCCGACCTTTACTTAACATTGAAACAAAGTGAAGATTGGCCACCTGAACTGCCTCCTTGTTTGCTTGGCATGAAGTTAAATACTTCTTGTACAGAAGGTTCAAGGCGAAAGTCGCTTTTATTAATTGTGAACGAATGTTTAAGTAAGCAACGAAACGGAACGGAAATAAAAGTCGTGACTTATGACGTTATTAATGCGATCAACTCCTCAAATCATTATCAATCTTTTAAGCTGAATCGTCCCTCAAACCGTATTTACCCACACAAGTTGTGTTGGTTTTGAACGATTAATCAATAACAGTAACATCAACGAACTGAAAGATACCTATCTGGATTGACAATGTCTATTAAATAAAATCGGACGTGAAAAGTACTGCATTTCTAGAAGTATTCTATATATTTTGGATATTTATTTTAAAAAGCACGATTAATCTCGGGCTCTATGGGGGTACTTTTCTGAACAATTGTTGTGTATAGTCTCGATGCGGGCAGAGCCGCGGGGCGCGTGTAGCGCGCGCATATACCTGCGTCGCATTAAGTTACCTCTGAGGTGAAATATTTTTTCTTCGAGTCTCAACATTTGCTAAGCTCTTAGAATTAAGCCCATTAATTGCTCTCGAGTGAATCATTCAGAGTCGCCATCTTGCAATTTGGACGCATTCATTACGTTCCCCTGCTTTTGCTAACGTGCCTCTGATTTGAATTTCAATTAAAATTTCAACAACTTTATAATAAGTCTCGTTTTTAACTTGATGTGTCAGCGATATATTAAATGCTAACTCGCGGTTATTTATCAAACTGCCGATTTATAAATTGAAATTAATTTCTCTCGCCGCGCGATGGAAGGACGATCTCATGAAAGTCGCGGTCAACCGCTGGATCCAGATCGCTCAAGATCGAAATAGTTGGGCGTCTTTATGATTGGTGCTCTTTTTAACCGCGACATCCCAATAAAAGTGGAGCTTTATGCGTGCTTCTTTCCAGCCCTTCAATTGTTTCATATTATCATGGGTTGTAAAGTTTATTCACAATTTTGCCTTTATTCACAAAGTTGCATGCCATTGAGATTAACTTATTAGCTGTGAGATATCGTTGCCCGTTGCTGTTTTCCTTACGCTCAGCGGACTTCGTGTTACGGGGATGCTGATGGCTTTTGTTTGATCTGCTTGTCGGTGCCGTGTTTGAAGCCCGGAAAGAGACGCGGCTGTTCATTGCCACTTCGGCTCCACTTTTGTCTTGTTGCTTTTTCTCTCGATGAACGAAGAGCTGTGTACCGATACCGGCATTTCATCGCATTCAAAGTCAATTTTTTGGTGGATGAGCTTTGGTTAAAACAAATTTTTCACCACATCGCACTTGAACACAGTGTTGAACAAATACCAACGGAAATTGTAGCTTTTTGATTCGTATTGGTCAGAAATACGAGTTGAAATATTATTTTGACAAGAACAAATAATACTTGTATTTTAATGAATAAGTAAATAGACTGGCCTATTTCATTGGATTCTGAAAACTTGACTTACCAGAACTGATGTTTAGAGTGAAACATTTTTTTCCTGTTAGTGGTTTTTTTCCTGGTTTAACTTTGTTTAGAAAGCTAATAAATACATGTATTCATAATGCTTTCTGCGTGGTATTATGATCGCCTTCCAAGATTCTATTATAAAGAGATGAATCCTTTAGTAAAAAAATGATTTAGTCGAGTCTAATTTTGAAATTATTTCTCTCAAACTTCTAACCTTGTACGAAAGTTTATTTTAATATTGATGTGCCCACCTCAAAATAAATCTTAGCTACAAAAAACGAAACATGTGTTTTTCTATTCATGAGGCATTGTTAATTTGCTACGTACGCTGGTAAATGATTCAAAGATGGTATGAGTTAGGAGACGCCTTCGCTGTGTTTGCTTAGAATATGTGACGTGTTAGATATTTGCTAAGTTAGGTCTCGTGGGCTGATAGTAAGCGTTTAATCCGTCAGCGTGAATATTTCTGTGCACCCAAAAGTCGAGACGGTATTTTCGAAAGGCTTTGAAATCAATCGATTGATAAGCCATCACCTCGAAGGGATCACCTCGAAGTCTGCATGCAAGACGCCAAGCGAGTCTTAACTCGTATCAGGAATGAATTCGTCGAGCGGTTCTCGTGACGACAAGGTGTAGCTGTCTCTGTGAATTCCTCACGCATCTACGTAACTAGTTTAACAATTTAAGATGTTCATACGAGCGGAATTCTGGTTCTAATTAAGTTAAATGTATTGTACAAGAGAAACATCTAAGTTAGATCCATTGCGGTATATGGGTATTCTGAAAATACAAATGACTTTATATTTGATCAACATAATGGGGTAATAATCTCAGCTAAGCATCTATACTCTATAGAGATGTTTTATCAATTCCCCATTGGATAAAAACGTGGGAAAACAAGATGAAATCACAATCTGGGCGTTCTCGAGAATATCCTAATCGATAATTGGTGTCACGAAGAAATACCGTGTTTGCGTGTCCTGAACAAACACGGGCAAGTGGAAATTGCGAGGTGACGCCTTACGTGTGGCCATGGGCTCACCTCGCCGTTGCTTTTTTATTTGATCACTTTCAGGCTTTGTTTGTTCGATTGTGGGCATCTATTCTTATTACTTCATTGAATAAGTCCCTTTCGCCACGAAACTGGTTAGTTGGCTGGCTCACCGCATGTTACGAAATAAATAAATAGTTTTTCAAGCCAATGCAGTAGTTGCAGAGGCCAGAGTACTGCGTCTTTATCCAGCTATGTTATGTTATAAGATGTGTCTTGAATGATAGGAAAAAATAAACTTTCTAAAAGATTAAAGAGGATTTCTCCCGAAGGATAATTAATTAGGAGACTACTTCCGACGAATTATAATAGAGAATGATATTATTATCAAAGTGGAAACACTTCATTAATGTGGAAAGAAAATTTCAATGTTTTCTCTTCGAAAGTTAGGAATGAGATTTTTTTACAAATCAGTAAGAACAGTTTGCTTTCTTTTTCCAACAACGATATTTCTAATTCATTATGGATCGGAATACTCCAAGCTCATCCTTTGAATGCCTTACACTCGTCTATTGGACGATCCTAACATTTCCCTTATATGGTCATAGATTTCCTAGTTCAAAGATCAATGATGAAACTCTGAGTCTCGAAGAGATACGCTAAGGTTTATATATATGTTGTATGTTGATAAAGACAGTCCAAACAATCTGAAAACGCCATCAGCAGCGATGAGCATCTATCGAAGACCTACCTACGAAGCGGTCAAAGTCTCAGAATAGACGGCGATAAAGCTATGTAATGATTTACGTTGCTATGGTTACGTCCGTTTACATAAACGACGCACAGCGAAATAGGCTCGCCTCAGCTGCAACGGGCTGGCCGTGTTTGTTTACGTTATCGCATCGCTGTCGAACTGCCGAGGCTGAAACAGCAACAAATCGGAGGGCTGGCGGCGTGTTTGATATTTCAGCTCATAACTGCACAATAGGCGATAGCGCGCCCAAGGATTCGCTCGCGCACTTTACGGCTCGGCCTCTGGACACTCTCAGCCGGTCGTCGTGTTTTCACGTCGGCATTTATTATTCATTGCACCTCCAATTTATATTGTTATTGCTTGGCAGTACTTCATAATTATTACTCACTCACTGGCTCATAATTATTATATACACCATCATTTGTACGCGATCGGAATACGCTACGAAAGAGTAAAACGTTTCATTCAATATTAATACATATACATAAATGGATACTTACAAAAATAACACGACATTTTGTTGTCTCTGAGATCCAGCTGCCTACAGAGGCATTTCCAAAACAATAAGACTCACTTCACCCTTGAGAGAGCCATGCTGAAGCATATTCTGACGCACTAATGGGGCCGTCTCGTCCGAAGCGATACCACGGGCTCACAGAATACTCAACGAGAAACGTGAGTGAGGATATCGTAGGCCCTTAAAAGTGCCGCTTAAGCAGCGTAATAAACAGGCAACACAACCAATGCGCGGACTGAGGCGCGGTTGTTCATGAGCGCCGGTGTTTTTTAACATATAAGAGATCCACCTGCTCCGTTGTCCACTTAGCATAAATGAAAATAGGACTTCGAGATTTTAACAGACATACGCTACTAAAAGTGTCTCATTTACTGCGTCGCAAAAAGCTTTAGTAGTTCTAGTGAAATAGTACAGCAAAGTATTGAGACGTATCCTCATTCGTCCAAATCGGAATCATGCCCGCCGACTGGCGAGTGATAGCGCTCTCCGAGAGTAGTGAGGACGCGTCAGCTGCTTACTTGCTTCTTTATATTCTTACTTAAACGAATGCACGTCCCGCTACCGTCGCGATCTCGTGTAGTTCACATCTGTTTTTACGGAAGGTTACTTGCTCTGGCTTAAGAACGGAACATGCTTTATATCAAACCGACCTTAGCTGGGTGTTGGAAAGAATAAATAATCTTATTTAGTATATAAAGATTGCAATGAAACAGGCAAAGCAGCAAGCTAACCTGCAGGTTTGCCTTCTAAAATAGAAAAGTTAGAACGGTCTCAAAAGTCACGCGTCAAAGAAAGCTTGGGCATCGTTCAGAACAACTTCGAACAAAAAGCTTTCTTCGAGCAAATATAGGTCTTTACAAATCCCAGACACGTTTTATTCTTTAAAGCATATAATTTGAAGTTGAGCGACATTCTTGCGTGCTCTTTCAGTAGGTAATTAAAGTTTAAGTTAACATAGGCTTTCGTGACCTTGCCAGCTGACATTTGTCATTGTGCATGATGGGCGTACCTACTTGTAGCGTATGACGTATACGTTAGTTGCGTCAGAACGATCGAAGTCGGCTGTGTATCTCAAGTTCGAGCAAATGTTAGCAGCTTAAGCAAACGTAGTCTACAAAGCTTCCCTTTCCCCTCACTGAATAGACGCTTGGAGTTTTTCTTTTGAGGCTCAGCACGGCCCTCTCGTGGAAAACTGTCGACAAGACCTTCGCAACAACGCAATATATCCTAGAATTAGTTGGATGGATTACAATAGTTCCTGTTTATTGTGTTTGGGCCTCGTAAATGTTATCTAATTGATTCGAAGAAAATTGAGATTTGATTAAAATAAGTGAATCCGCGTTGTATTATTTAGCGAGAATAAGGCGTCCATGTTGTTAACACGTTTCAACGGGGTTCAGGTGTAGACGGGCTATGAATCAGTTTCGGTGTGGAGGGGCATGGAATAGCAGCTCTACCGAATCGATGGCGCAGCGCGAGGGCTTCTGATCGGCTCGTCTCCGCGCCGCGCCGCTGCGACGCGAGCGAACAACGACGTGACGTGCTTCATCAGCCGGAGCATTACCATAAATAAACTCATTTGTATCAGCTCTCTGAATATCATTTTTCCATTTCAATTAACAGTTGATTGCGATAATTATTTAAAAGAGCTTCTTATTTATTTATCTCTGGCCGTTTTGAATATTCAGAATTGGCGTTCAAGATATTTTTGCGCGAAATCAATTCTTCCAAAACTCCCTTCCAAATGAGAACTCCTGCTTTTCGTTCGGCTTTCTCATGCGAGTCGGCCAGCGACACAATTTTAAAGTCGACTCTCAGATATTCAGGCCTCGTGCAGACGTCATTTCCGCGCCGATGCACATCCTGCCGGCAAGGATATGAGCTGCATTTTACGCTCTACCGCCTCAGCATCCGCCAATGAAGGGTACATCGCGTCATTGCTTCTAATGCAGTATATTTGTTTAATTCGGGTCACGCACTTCAACATATGAAAGTAGACAATCGAGTTTGTATCTCTCCCAATCTTTTAAAACCATGAAATGAGTATGGATATCAATGATCTCCATCGTACAGTGATTAGACAGGCACATTTAAATCAATGGACCTATCTGGGGAGACACTTGTCACGGCAGTTGCCAGGCGCTCGAAGATCGCGCGTCCCCTTTAGTTCGACCACCCAGTCCGGTGTAATGTGACCTTGAACATAATTACGTAAGTGGATGACATGATTTGTGTCATAACAGGCGTGCCGCGGCCGGGGAGACGGCGAGGTGCAGCGCAAGGTGGCCGCGGCGCGGTGATTGCGCAAGCGCACACCTGCTCGCCATGGCGCATACCACGGCGGAGCTGCAGCACTTGAAGTGCGCGCTCCTCGCGGGGCGCGGCTGCTCCGCCCACTTGGCGCCCGGCCTCGCTTGTTCGGGCGACAACACCGCCCTTTACAGTTGCGAGCTGAGCCCGGCCAGCCGCGACGAAGCGGCCTACCGCTGCACCAAGTGCGGCCTGGGCGACGGCGGCGACGCTGCGCTGTGCCGCCTCAGACTCAAGCTGACGACGGCCTCGCTCGAGGAGGCGCTGCGGAGCCTGTGGCTTGAAGCGCCGGACTATCTTTGCGAGTGGGGCGAGCTGGCGTGCGTCGGCGCCACCAATGCCAGTGCCGCGGAGAGTTTCCGGTGTGTCTGGAGCGACGGCAGCGTGACGCGGGAGCTGGGAGCCGCGGCGAGGTACGAGTGGGCGTTTTTGTTGGTGGGCCTGCTCATCGTGGCGGGGGGACTGGGCAACAGCCTGGTCTGCTTGGCCGTGTGCCTCGACAAGAGGCTGCAGAACGTGACCAACTACTTCCTGTTGTCGTTGGCGATGGCGGACCTGCTGGTCAGCCTGTTCGTGATGCCGATGGGGGCGATCCCGGGCTTTTTGGGTGAGTTTTGCTCATTTTAGGAAGAATCACGATACGCAACACCATCTTACTTAAGTTAAAGGAACCTAGAAAATAGCTAGACCACGTAGATAAAGAACCGCATACGACCTTCGTTCCTCCTCCCAGTCCTGTCGCTCTAGTCCCAGCACAAGCGCCTCAAGCTAAGGGCTCAGTGAGGTGCGCCTCCAGGTGAACGGGCTAACGTGAGTGTGAATGGCAGGGTACTGGCCGCTGGGCGTGGCCTGGTGCAACGTGTACGTCACGTGCGACGTGCTAGCCTGCTCCGCCAGCATCATGCACATGTGCTTCATAAGTATTGGCAGGTAACCGTTTGCGTTGCAGGCGTCCTCTTAGCTAAGTAAACGGACCGGGAGTCAAAGGACTAACTCTCAAAGGATGTTAGCAGTGGATCAAAAGTACGTGTAAGGGCAAATCGAGTCAATAGACAAAGCCAAGCAAACGGTCGGAGCACGAGTCGGCTCCACGTCGCGTTCGATTTTCCGCATGAGTTGTCTCCGTCCGTGGACTTTCAATATTCCCCAAGACAACGGTAATAGTCTTTACTCCGCCGCGTCCTAATAGAATATATTGGCTTTTTATCTTTCCTAGGGAGCCGCTCGCCCCAATCGCGCGACTTCACTATATTCGCGAACGATTGCCTTCTGCGCTGAGGTATTGAAATATGCCTCTTACCGAATACCTTCTGATTTCCCGAGATATTGTGCTATTTATGAAGCCGATACGGATTGAGTAATTAGAATTTACTAAGTCATAAGACGCACTTTGTCGTACTCTTGAAAGCCAACTCAGAGTTTCGCGCAGGGCTTTACGACACGTATCATACGAGCCATTATAGCTCCCCTTACATTGTGTTTATTTGCCGCTGTGTGCCTGTAATGTGAATCACTGCGCATATGCGCGCTTCCATTTTCACAATTCTCCTCAAGCGATACGGTACAAAATTGCGTGCCCACTGCTCACCCTGCCCGAGCTGCGATAGTCCTCACAATTGCCTCCCCGAGTTGGATACTACCCGGTGGCGGCTTAATCTGCGTTGATGAGTGGAACCGGCATTGCGAAGAGCTGTTCATTCGTTAAGTGAGCGTTGCTCCGAACGATTCGAAATAAAATCGAGAACTAGATTAATGTTTGGTATATTCAAATTGACTCACTTAGTTGAAAACTTTAGACAAACTAATCAAGCTAAAGTACAACGGGAATCGCTTGTATCCTCTTAAAATTCCCTTCGGATAAAAGTACTCAATAGAATGATAATCTTAATGAGAGCTGGCTCTGTGCGGGTAATGGTACGACAGTAAACGGAAGCTGCGCGCTGCATTTCACTTTACAAATATTCGCTGAAACAATGGGTTTGCATTGAAATCGCAAAGAGAATGAACCAGTCAAGTTTTATTTCCAAACGGAACATTTACGAGCTCGTTAAAATGAATTTCACCAAAATTTCTTCCAACACTTACATATACGGAATGTATTTGAGTCAAAATGGGCTGCGCGAGACGTCTTACGATTCTGACGAAGTATATCTCGCCGGAGAGCCATGCACAGTATATACTTCAAGAGGGTGTGGTAAAAGGACAGGTGAAGCAAGGAAAGTACGGAAGACGTACGAGCGTCCGATGACTCGATTGATTCAACTGAGTCGCAAGACGCAATGCTATTCAGAAGTGGCAGATATACAGATGACGATAAAACGTTGCTTATTAAGTACTTAATTTAAAAATATAAGAGAACTACTAAATCATAGTTTAGCACGAGAAACAACTTCTCCTTCCGCAAGTATCGCAATATTTTCAATTTAATTTCATTATGTATTTAACCAGCAAGAGAATCTTTTGCTGTATGCGCTCCAATAGAGTTTGTTCGTGCTACGAATTTAAGCCAAGCTGCCGAGAACGATCAATTTTCAGCGTTAAGGCTATTTGCGGCTTGATCTTCAAGAAGCCTTCACCGCACGATCTGGCTTTTAAATATTTCTACTCTATTGCATTTATAATGACTAGTCTATGGCACAAAAGATACGTCTCTCATGCACTAGTCGCTTTAGAGATTCACCAAAATGGGAACACTGCTTGTGGCCCGAGCCCGCTGCGGATAGATCGATTATCAGAGAGAATTGGTCTTTTGATATTAATCTACATGGGTTACTATTATTTGAATTATAAAATCCATAAATAAGTGTAACAACATCTAAAAAATTTGTGCTTTATTTGAAAGGAATAAATTGTTCAGATTGAGGAAAAAACAAATCACTAACTTTCACAACTAATAAAAAAGAGAACAAAACGCCAAACGAATTGCTTTCGGGCAAAGCGAGAGGAAACAACGAGGCTCATTAGTGAGCTACTGGAATAAGCTCTTAGGATATATGAGTTCGATTCGGATCCACATCTCCCAACTTTGATAATGACTTGAAGAGTTCAGTCCCAGTAATGGTAAAACGGGCTTCCAATACGAGTACAAAAGAAGGGCGTCCTTACGTCGACAAGAGTGCGTGTTTTTTGAAGCTCCACGTACCAACATATCATTTCGGACGAGCCGGCCCATTTAGTGCGTCCGCATATGCTTCAGCATTGCTCTCCAACGGAATTAAAAAGAATTGGGCTATCTTTGGAATGATTCATCGATGGTAAGAGACTGCATCTGTTGGAATTTGTCCCACACTCATCCATTTCATTCTCACCTCTATGCACGCCGCAGCCGCAGCCACAGCCGCTACTCGTTCTGGAGTGAGGCGCCACGGCCGCAGTGTCTGACCGCCGCGTCTAGAATTGATACGTCGGTGGGCAATGGAAGTATTGGTGGGGCTATAAGCTTTTAACTACCGACTAGGGCTAGAGAAAAAACTGCAAAAAAAACTAGCTAGAGAGAAAACTGCGAAAAAACTGGCGCAGATGAAGAGTCGCTCGGAAAGATTTAGTTGAACAGACCAATATTAGTAGTATAATAGACTAAAATTAGCCAATACTAATTTTAGTTACTAGATTTAGTCTGTATTAGAATCGTTTTATTCAATAATAAACATATTAAAATTACCACAACAGTTAAAGTATTCTCAATCAAAGGATAGTTTTACAAAATTGTTTTACCTTAAGTTATATTGCATGTATTCTTAAATGAAACATATTTATATTGTTGCAATTATTTCTGCAATATACAAGTTCTATATAAAATGGAAATATAGGTGATAGCATGATTTAGGTATCTGGGGATAAGGAATCCCCTGAAGAGCAGGCACCACTCCACCAAGCGAGTGGTGGTCATCAAGATCGCGCTCGTCTGGCTGCTCAGCATGACCGTCTCCAGTTCCATCACTGTCCTAGGTCAGTAGCTCTCTTGCCTCTCTTTAGCGACATTTCTCTCTATTAGATAGTAAATATTATCGCGGCTGCGCAGATGAAGAGAGAAGACCACACTTGAGGTAACGGGAAGCGTCGTAAGACTTACACTGGAATGTGCAAGCCTTGACTATTACAAGATTTTTACTAGATGTACTTTAACGAAGGATTCATACTAAGATATCTTCTTATAAGTGTAATGTAGAGCGAATAAAATCACAGATTCAAGGGAAATGTTAAGCTTTGCCGTTTCGAAGGCTCATTCATTCTGAACTCATTTGAAAATGAGTTTTAATTCCAAGATAGAACCGACCTGTTGCGGTGGCGAGTTCGTCGGGACCATAATAGAGACATCGGATAGAAGTGCTGACATTTGATTCACGGCTCATATAGCTATACTCATCGCCGACTTGCAAGTGCAACAGGGCGGAAGCGGCCCACTCGTTGCAGAGCTTCCAAGCCACCGACTGTCGATTTGGTGCTTGTCAGTGATCGAATACGTAATGACTGTTGCTAGGTGAGGTCCGTCGCGTCGGGCGATTCGACCGTAATCGCTTTGGGACTACACTGAGCCAAAAAGGCTCCGTCTCTCCGAAACGTTTGCGATCCTTCGTAGCCGCGCGCGCTCTGAACGAAGAAGGTTACATTCCAAATCGAGTGCTCCCGTTTTACGACTCAATTCACCCAACTCATTGTTCTGCAACTGCTGAGCAGTTCCGCCGCCGCCCGCCCTTCACGTCCTAGTTGCTATGCCCCTACTCTACAATAGGCGCTAGTCTCCTCTTAATACTCGCCACAACACATACGCGCATTTCCACTTTATCCCCTTTCCTGTCGTTGCAGTTATTCCTTAACGAAAATAACGAGAATGTCTTTCAAAAATGACACCTCATTTTGACTGCATTTGTCATTTATTTAACTTAAAAAACTGACGAGCTATTAAATGAACAATTCTAAAAATCGCTACTCACTTGAAGCTTCACTTCGAGTCGGTGTATTTCCAATATTGAAACGGGTCGAAACAGAATCGTTCATTGTTAATTTAATGTTAGTAGGTTTAGGTTAGTAGGTTTAATGTTGGGTTCAGGGCGGAAAAATGCGTATGTTTCAAAGCTGCACTTGATCTTTACACGGGCACATCTCGATCGGAGGATACTGATAAAGATGTCAGATAGAGTCTCTTAACCACTCTGAATAGATTAATATTTGCATTATATTTGCATTTTTGTGTATTTTAGTTGTTTTGTTTTCTTGTTGAGTCATTAGAAAGAGAATTTTAAGTTGTTTGTTCGACTAATAGCCGTTGATGGCCAGGTGCCTGTAATGACCTCAATTGAGGCGAGTTTAGGCGCAACGAGAGAGAAATGGAGAGCTAACGCCGCTCGCCGCTGCAGGGCTCGTCGACCGGCGCAACATAATGCCGACGCCGGAGCTGTGCGTCATAAACAACCGGCTGTTCTGGGTGTTCGGCTCGCTGGTGGCCTTCTACGTGCCCATGCTGGCCATGGTGGTCTCCTTCGCGCTCACCGCGCAGCTGCTCCGGAGCCAGGCCCGGCTGGCCGCCGCGCGCACCAGGTACTTACACCGCTTTGCCTCTTTTGAAAAACACGTTTCAATCTATTTATCAAATTCGCCGCACAATCGCCCCAAAGCTGCTCGAGCCAAAATCAAACATCTTGGACGAGATATAGGAGAAGCGGAATTGTTGCCATTGGCACAACACTTTGCATTTGCTTCATTAAACGCTGAGCTGACAGACAATGAGTCGCTTTGAAGTCTAGGGCCGGCTCGTCTGATTTCTGCCGTGTCCATCATGATATTGGGGATTGTTTGCATTCTGGAAACATCTGAATTAAATGAACGCATTATTTGTCTTATTCAGTTGGCCCTAAAAGCGTCTGCTACCGACGCAACCAACCCCGACAGGCAGCGCTGAGTGTCCGACTTCGTTCACTCATACTGTCATATTTTTTATATTATATGTCGGCAAATCATTCTGATGTATGAGCTATAGTTTTGTAAAGTTTCAATGAAATTCATTCAGCAGTTTTTGCATGAAAGAGTAATAATATCCATACTTACAAACTTTCGCATTTATAATATTAGTAAGAGGTATTTACTTCTTTGTCGCTGCCTGTTCACAAGTGCCTTCATGGGCGTTGAGAGGTAGCTACGTGATGTGGTTCCCGGCAGACAATGCGGCGCGTTCGAGAGAGGGCTTACGGCGGCTAGCGCTCGCAGCCCGCTTGACCGCTCGCCGGCCGCCGCCGTCGCCGCCTTCAGGTGAGAGCTTGCTCTTCGGCGCACACAACGCTTACGGCGTCTTTTTGTGAGGGTTCGCTGGGAGCTCTCTCCACGAACACGTCTCACTTTTATTGGAAGGCTAATGGGCTTGCACACCATTTGTACGTCACGTAGTATGCCTTACGAGGAGTACTTACTGGAAAAGCGCGCGGTTATTTTTAACACTGCGACAACAACTGCTGTGACCGAATTTTCTTCACGAAGAGAATGTGACTACATCGTATACTTGAGTGAAATACTCGATGAACTCCGATAGTGTTGTATTCTGGCGAAACCATTAGAATGTGGAAATAATCGCTTTTAAGGCGTAGGTAACCGTGACCGTTGGCAACTTCGCAGCCGCGGCCAGAGGCACAGGATAGGCACGAGCGCATCGCACCCGCAGCTGAGCTACGCGAACGGCTGCAAGGGCGGCGACGGTAGCGGTCGGCGGGCGCGCCACGCGGCCACGCAGACGCCGCGCAGCATCGCGGCGGAGACGCGGCGTGCCCGCCCCGAATCCATCGCACTCCCGCTGACGGTGCCCGATGCCTTCGCTCGACGGTACGCGACGCTGCACCCTGCGCGATCAACTTGCCTTTCTCACACGATTGCAGTCGCTTCGGTAAAGCCGCGTAGGAGCCTCAAATATTTTGCCTTCTCGAAGCAGTCCTCAGGTAGTAGTGAGATTATTCCGCGGCATGCACACACTGGTATCACTTTCTTTTTTTTAAATGAATGTCTTATCCCTGCTTCGAGCGGCTCGTCACTAGCTCCGGCCGCCATCCGAGGCAGCTTTCCAGCCAGTGCCGCTGGAGTAGTCTAGACGTCAATGGTCCCCAAACGACCACGCCTGTCCTTATAACGGAGTATTTGCCTCTTAATTGTTTGTTTGACCCTACTTGTTGTACAGCTACAAATTCTGCAATAAAAATATGATAATTCAAATTAAAATTAAACTTTTTTTGAGTCTCGTTGCTGTCGCGAGAATGAAATGCATGAAAGAAATGCACTCGTTGACCAACCGCAGACCATACACAAAACAGCTTCACAAAATACTCTTCTCTGTCATTATATTCTGGACATTTTAAAGAAATCACATTTTTAACCGGCGGGCACTACTTCAGACTTGCTAGAGGATAACTAAAGTCCACTACCAAACTAGCTATGGGAATGAAAAGACGCCATGTAAATAAAGTGAAATGGAAGCGGCTTCCTCGTGCAGGTTCCTGCTGAGCCGCAGCAAAGAGCGGCCGCTGTCGGCGAACGCGGTGGCCAACGAGCAGAAGGCCACCAAGGTGCTCGGCCTGGTGTTCTTCACGTTCGTGCTCTGCTGGGCGCCCTTCTTCCTGCTTAACGTGCTCTTCGCCGCGTGCCCCGCCTGCGCCGTGCCGGGTGAGTGCTTACCAGCCACTCCATCCTCGTGCGAAGACATTGTCCACGCAGGTGAGAGTTAGTGAGGACTTACTAGGCTTGACCACATGCGCTACAAAGGTGACCGCGCGGCGCTGTCGTGTTGCAGCGCACGTGGTGGACATTTGCCTGTGGCTGGGCTACGTCTCCTCCACGATCAACCCCATAATCTACACAGTCTTCAACAGGACCTTCCGAGCGGCCTTTCTCCGGCTGCTGAGGTGCCGCTGCAGCAGGTGAGTTGCCCATGTCTCGTCGCCATCTTAACGACGACACAGAAATCGCTTAGGCTGTCTAAAAAAAAATCGTCAACCAAACTAAAATGTGGGTTGTAATAACCTTGTTGTCAACCTGGTGATCTCTTACCACCATCACCACTGCCACGCTGTCATAAAAAATAAAATTCATTCAGTTCATTTTTGAGTAGGAAGCGCGGAGTATTGTTGCTGAGTTGGCGCAACTCCAAGTGAAAGCAGATTGAGAATTATTTAAGACTCCGACGCCGCTCTTGTGTAAGGCGAGGCTCTATTAGCTGTTGTTTCGGTTGAAATAACGAGATCGCATCGCGTCTTCTGCAGCGGGCCAATGTCGCCAACTCGACGGGGACACGCAAAACATTCCTTTCTTTTTTTAAATTATATAGTGGACAACGAAGCAGGTGGGTCTTCTATAAGGTAAGAAAACACCGCCGCCCATAAACAAGCGCGCCACAGTCCGCACATTGGTTGTGTTGCCGGCTTTTTACGCCGCTTAAGCGGCACTTTTAAGAGCGTCTGATATCCTTACTCACTCTGCGAAACACAGTACAAGTACCATTTCACGCTGAATATGCTGTGAGTCCGTGGTATCACTTCGGACAAGCCGACCCAATTAGTGCGTCAGGATATGCTTCAGCATGGCTCCTCTCCCACGGGTGAGTTTCGTTTGTCCTGGGACAATCTCGAAAGAGTTATCGCTTCCTATTTTTCCGCTTAGACTTGAGAAATTATTTTTAATGAAATTACTAATATAACAATGGCGGCCTCGAAATAAAGTCTTGCCATGACTGACCCAATCGCCGTTCGACGATCCCTTATAATAAAATAATTATAACATCATCTCATGATCGAAGGCTTGGGTAACCTCAGCTCTTGAAATGACCGAAAGCAGACGCAAATGTGGTATGTGCACAAATGTAACGAGGGACTTTCAGCTTCTTGTTGCGAACATCGCCCGCAAACCATTTTTATACGTTATTATTATTACATTATATTATTTTTATACAATAAATGGAATAAATTGAAGCAGGTATATTAAAGTAATAAATTAAACTTTAATGAACTTTTAGCTGGATTACGGCTGACGTCCTGCTACAAACTAAATCATAAACTAGTGGTATTATTGAAATTCGTGTCTATTAAAAATACACCTGATCTGACAGATTAAATTGACAAAAATATAAAAAACAGCCATTATAACTTCACAATAACTGTTTTATTTTTAAATATTAAAAAAAAATTTTTTTATATAAAATATATAACTATAATTTTATAAAAATAATTAATAATTAAAATTTCTTCTCCTGCTAACTTTATTTTCGTACAAGCATTACAGTACTTTATTTTCGGCAAGTACCAGTTGCCCGACGCGTATAACTGCAGACTCTGCGGCCGCAAACCGCGTAGTGAAATGTGAATTATATTTTACATACATATCTGGGTTCTACAGAGACTGCAGGCCCGCTACCGACGCGGATGCGAGAGAAAATCGCGTTGTGAATTCTTACTCTAAGAGGGCCGCGTGCGTTGCAGACGCGGGCGCTGTATGGCCTCGAGCGCGGCCGCGCAGCTGTGCGCGCGCTCGGCACTTCCCCTCGCCGCGCTCTCAGCGCCCTCCGCGCCGCGCCTCGGCTACCCTCGCCGATACTAGGCAGCTACTAAGTACAACTGCTTCAATAGCTCAACGGATCCCGTGTGCGAAGGTCGGTGAATGGGTAGCGCTAATCCTCTATTCGTTGCCTACTTTCTCTATGACGCTCCATTTATTGAATAAACGAAGAATGAGAACATTGGACTTTTATTTTAACATACTGCCACACCTTTTCACTAGAAAACACACGTTTCGGAGAAACATAATGTCGATTGGTTTTGTAATTCAGCTTTATTGTGTGGTAATCGTGATACGAAGTCATGGTGATGAGTCAAAGAAGTGGTGTCGAGTGCGATGTGCGCTGTATGTGAGAGAGTTGACTCTGAGCCCTATGAATTCTGTACATCACTTGCCTCAGATCGCAGGCGCACTGGGCTGTGTGCATGCAAAGCTTCCAAGTGCGTCGCTCCTTATCCGTAGGTCGGGAGTCGCCCTCGTTTCTGTTCGTAACGGTCACTCGGGGTTATGTTATATGATCGAGTAAGTATAATGAAAAGTGATGAGTAAAGAGAAAATAATGAAAAAATATTTTTCCTATAGGTCTTTACATGTATAATTGTCAAACTATATTTCGTGGGTAATAATTATTTATACACATTATAAATGTTTAAATAAAAGTACAAATAGAAAATTAATTTGTTTCACGCCATATTGAAACTCGGACTGAACCAAATTATAGAAAAGATCTCCAACTCAATTTACAAAAAAAAACACTGATCATAGGAGATCAGTGTCCAACTTTTTCCAAAACTGCAGCTTACGCCTACGATTGAAGTCCGCGCATGAGAAAGACATCTTAGTCCTGTCTTCTTTAGGAGTCGATATGTAAAGAAAAAAGTCAAATTATCTTTACTTTATGAAACGCGCAGTGACAGTTACATTAGCTATGCCACTGTCACTAGTCTATGGGAGAGAGGTCTTATTACTTATAAACTAGTTTAAACCACCTTTTGAACACAGAAGTTGCGGCGCCTTGAAGGAGGTTTGCTTGAGGATCCTGTGAGATCTCTAAGCGGACGAGATGTCTCGTTGCGTGTGGATACTGCTGCGACTACCTCACCTGTTGTACTGCGCCTCTTGAAGGCAATGCAGCCCATACCCATAGCTCATACAAACATGTAGATGCAGTGGGGCGCCTCTGGGAAGTCTGTCCAGCCAGCCATAACAGTTTTTTTGTTAATTGATTCCAGTTCCAGAGAACGACAGCTGGAAACACGGCTCATGAAGGAATCGCGCTAAACGGCAGATCGCGTGATGGCGTGCCCAAGTGCAATTGACGAGTGCCATTTCGAGTTGCAGTGAGACTCGCCCCTTTTCCCTGTCTCGGCCCCGGCCCTGATTCCCTATTTGCAATGACCGCGACAGCACATTGACAAGTGGGCAATGATCATCGATCGAAGCGTTAAAAAATGGCAAAGTTATCTTCACTGACACCAAATAACGCGAAGGCAGAAAGCATGAAGAGTTTTCACTTTGGCAACGAACTGCTGCTGCCTGATCAGCCGCACCACGATGTGAGTTGCATGAGTTGAGTTCGGTAGCAGAGCTTGTGCCGGATATCTGAGACGTGGGCGGCCATAGTGACAGCCTTTAGGATTCGTATAACGGCGTTTTATTTCAGGCGTTTCTGCAGTTGATGGCGGGCTTGTTGAAGAGCGCGCGCTACTTCGGGGTGGCCGGCTACGGCGGGCTGCTGTGGCAGCTGTGGGCAGTGGTCGTGCTCGCCTCGCTCTTGACGATAGAATTCGGTGCTCTCGTGAAGGTCGTGCGGGCTCTTGCCGGTTGGGCGCGTGACACGGCCAACCAAAGTGCGCCTCGAGGCGGGAAAGGGGAGAGGGGAGGAGGGGCGCTGACGCTCGCTACCTGACTGACTGTTGCGTGGTGTTGCAGGGAGCGTGGCGGCGCGGTTTGCGGGCGCCATGTTCTACGCGGCCGCTCTCAGCGCGCAGCTTCTTTGCTGGAGGCTCTCCCGGCGCTGGCGCGCCCTGGCCAACTGTTGGGTCTCCGCCGAACGGAGCCTCAATGTAAAGTGTGTCCCTCCAGAACCTGCACTGAAGAAAAGGCTGGTCGTGGTCAGCGCGTGTATGGCAACGGGCGCCACAGGTTCACTTCGACGAATGCTGTATTGGGATTAGCTTATATCAATTAACCTTCCCTGCGATAGCCATATCATCAATTCTTTTGTATTTCCTTTCAGTGGAGCACCTGCTGAGTATTTTGGCAACGACCGGCTTCGATTGCACGCTTTCCGATTTTATAAAGACTTATATTTTAAAATCGCATGGATTTTTACTATTGGACAGTAAGTTACCACATAACATAATAGGTACCCATGCATTAGTTATATGTTTTATCAGATGAAGATTTAGAATCGCTGACAAAATTTAAAAGTTTAGTCTTCGCACCCTCTGAGGTGTGCGCTCTAACCGGATGGTCGTAAATGAAGTAGGCTACTAGGTCGCCCTGCGGAGAGTGCAAGCAAAGGCCTCCGCTCGCTGGGCATGTTCGCTTGGAGCTCTCAATATGTACAGTGTCAGGGAGCGCTGATTCCAGAGGAGTACTTCGGCGCGATGGCTTTGCCGCTTGTGCTCGCGAGCAACGTGGCCACCGTGCTGTGGAACTTGCAGGACGTGCTCATCGTGCTCGTCAGCATGGGGCTGACGGCGCGT
The DNA here is from genome assembly GCA_018230265.1 of Delias oraia. Lineage (NCBI taxonomy): Eukaryota > Metazoa > Arthropoda > Insecta > Lepidoptera > Pieridae > Delias > Delias oraia. Next base: position 63,593 of record DWCF01000013.1, on the reverse strand, counting down.
TACCGCCGCCTGAACCGGCGCGTCGCCGCCCTCTGCCTGGACCTGCGCAGGGGCCAGCACCTGTCCAGGGTCAGCGGCACTTTGTTTCCTTTGAGCCTCTCACGCAGCGAAGTATTTCGAATCGGGCCTCAAGCGAGCTGCGCATCATCACTGCATGGCATGAGGCTCGCACGCGAGCGGCCGCTTTTTCATCTAGTTTTATAAGTCTTGCGTTTCCGTGGCCAGACAGTAAGTGTTCCATGGAAAGAACAAAAGTCGTCGCTTCGGCTTTAGTCTCGGCGGAAAGCTTTGTCTGCTTTATAAAGCGGATTGTGTCCAGGCTGAGCACACCGTGCAAGTGCACGTGTGGCGCAAGGTGCGGGAAGCGTTCGTGCGGCAGGCGAACCTCGTGCGGAAGGCGAACGACGCTCTCGGCCTCATTCTGCTCTCCTCCAGTTTCTTCAGCTTCTATTTCATCTGCTTGCGACTCTTTTTGGGGATCACGTGAGTAGTTTAGTGAGAGACTGTTGGATGGTGTTAAAATGAGAGCCATGTTAATACGCATACGTTGGACAGAGAGGCAGCTGTCAAAGCTACTGCCTACTTGTCGAGTCAGGGCGCGTCAACCGCAAATATTGACACCACCATGTTTCAATTGTGTTATAAGATACTTACATGTACAACCTCTTTGAAGCCACGAAATTTCCACAGGCAGGGCTTCGAAGGAGGTATCTTCCTTAAGATGTACTCTGCAGTGGCCCTGTGCTGGATCTGCGCGCGCATGTGTTGCGTGCTCTTGGCGGCGGCTGACGTGCACGAGCACTCGAGAAGCGCCTTGCCCCACTTGTACGCTTGCCGCACCCGCTTCTACAATGTTGAAGTGAGGACCTGCAATTAGCCCGTTTGCTTTACCATTTCCTATATCTATAGCAATGTTCTGAATTTGGAATAGTTAAAGTCAACTTGTATTAAAGCTCTAGACGGAACCACTGCGAGAGGATTTTTTGGTGATTGCAGAAAGTGGCGTAAGCTTATGAAGGGAAGAACAGGATCCCATCGACCAAAGCTGATATTCACCACGATCCGAGCCACTTTAAAAAAAGAAAGAGATTCACGTTCATGTTTCGCTTTACAAAAATGATAACACTAATAAATCTATTATATTTCCCATCTGCCACACGCAGCTGTTCGTAAGAAGTTGGAGTGTTGCAAATGACTTTGTTTATTTCAGATAGAGAGGTTACAGAATCAATTGAGCAAAGAGCATATATCGTTGAGCGGAATGGGCTTCTTCCGGCTGACGAGAGCGGCGCTCCTGCAAGTGAATACTTCTTACTGGCCTCTCCTTTGCTTTGATTGGAGACAATATGATAGAAAAGGAGCCGTCGCTTGCAGGTGGCCAGCTCGGTCCTGACCTACGTGCTGATGCTGCTCCAATTCGACAACCAGGCTGATGATCTTCCCGACGAGGCGGCGTCCTCTAACTCTACTTCGACGAGATGAACTCTGTATTATGTTGCACGCGCTTCAGCTTTACCCAGAATCTGCGAATTTTACTTTGAAGCCTATTTCACATTGGGCGCTCCACGAGCAAGCTTCCTACTCACACACGCCAACGCACCATTTGCTTAGCAATTGGCAGCGAAGTCAGCGAACAGTCGTAAGCGGTGACACCTGCCATTAATATAACGAGGGCCCACTTCGATCATCACACACCATCAGCAGAACAATACAGACGTTCGGCCACTGAGCCTACGAACCTGACCTCGCAGTAACCCTCAATTACGCTCAGCGCAAAAGGTCAGTAAAAAGTGGTTCTAAAGTTTCCTACGGCAACCGCAAATTAAGTGAATGTTTCGGCCATTAACATAGCAATCACGGCCTGTGAATAGTGGTTGCCGAGTAGCGTTGCTTATAATGGTGTCGTAGTCCGTCGAGGCCTCGCCACCCGCGCCGCGACTCACTCGGCGCTCGATCGCTCTCCGACGAGTTCATTTTGTTTGCACCAGCGGGTTTTGTTTGCACCTTCATCACGAACGATGATGGCTCCAAAACGAGACGTAAGAATCTGTTCACAATAATCCCTTGCGATCTGTAAACAGCAGAGCACCTTCGCCCAGATTCAATCTGATATCATCCAAAGAGGGAACACGTACCCGAATATGTTCCAATATTTGTACCTTAAAGCTCAGGTGTACTTGCAGTAGCTGCGGCGCAGTGCACGATACTGGCCAATATTGAGGCAAGGAGAGTTCGTTATGCGCGTGCTCTCACTCGCACTGGCTTTTCAGGAGTTTTTGCCAAGCATGCGCCTGATCGCGAAGGTTTTCGGCATTCCCAGCTTGGGCCGGCGAGCGACGCTGCTGCTGACGCTCCTCTTGCTCGGCTCGTTGCTGGCGCTCGAGGCCGTCGCCATTTGGAAGCTGATCCGCACGCTCAGCGGCTGGAGCCGTAACCCGAACGGTTCGTCCGCGTCACTCTCGCACTAATCCTACTAGACTTATAAAGGCACACGTCATACGTCAGAACACCACACGGACTATTGTTTATAATGGTACTGTGGAGGTTGGCTGGCATACATAAGTATATTAAGAAGTGTCACTTCTTATGCAGCTAAAAAATTGAAGATGATGTTTTAGTGTTCCTATTTCTCTTGTTTCATAGTCCTTCCTATTTATTACCTGCTAGTCTTTTGACGACTTAGACGAGTTAATATAACGCCAACGATGCAATAATTAATTTTGAAAGAAAGGAAACATTAAAAAGCCTCATTTTGTTACAAAATTCAATATAATGCATGTCTGACTAAATGTTAATTTCCCTAGTAATTCTTTCAATAAGCTTTCCTTTGCATGGAAGACCTTGGAACACAGTGCTAATCGTGGTTGGGGCAGAAAGAACGTTCCTTTTGCCCGCAGGCAGCGTGACGGCTCGCCTCTCGGGCGCCATATTTTATGGCAACGGTGTGCTGTCCATGGTGCTGACTTGGCGGTTGGCGCGACGCTGGCGCACCTTCTGCCGGTTGTGGAGGCGCGAGGAGGTGGGCGGCAGCCTGCGTCTGCCGCCGGACGCGGCCTTCTGCCGCCGAGTGAAGCTCGTCGCTGCGCTGGTCGCTGTTTGCGCCGTCGGTATGCCCGTTAGTCGCGCGGGCCAAATCTTGGTGACGCGTACGCTTCCGTAACTAGTAAACACTTTCACGAGATTATTTCTTATAGATCTTATAGAGTTCACTATGGGTTTTAATATAGTATAAACCAAGTGGCAGTTTGGACCACAATATTGTTTGTTTCAAGAGAAATTATCACATAATATGGCCTCACAAGAGTAAAGACTCACCGAAATCGGTCTTTGAGGACGCATACTGTTTCGCTAGCCGAAGCAAACAGCCTATGCATGTCTAATGCAAAGTCGGCAGCGAGAAGGCGTGGCGCTGCACATGGCACCAATGTGGCGCGTGCTGGTCCGCAGCGGAGCACGCGCTGAGCATGGCGGCGGCGACAGGCGGCGTGCCCGCGCGCCTCTTCCTGCGCCGCTACATCCTCACCTCGCACGGCTTCCTCCTGGAGCAGCGTGAGCGTACACCGACTCTCTGCTTCTGTTCGTTGCTTCCACGGTCAATATTGAAATGAGGCAAAGCGATTTTAAAGGAGAGATTCTGCTTTAAGCTCGAAGCTGGATATGACCTTTGCAGGTGAATACTCGCTATGGCTGGCGATACCAATATTCGTGCTGAGCAAGGTGGCGACGGTGCTCTGGAACTTGCAGGACCTGATTATAATTTTGATCAGCATGGGGCTCACGTCCAAGTACAAACGCCTGAACGCCTTGGTTCGGCGGATCGTTGCTTTTGAGAGTGAAGCCGAGTCGCGCTATCTGGTGAGTATCCTATATCCCTCTAGCACAATAACGGGGCGTAAGGGCGTAGACCTGCTTGGTTAGTATGGCCGTGGCTCTGTCTTGCAGCTGCAGAGGTACGCGGTGGCGCGCCTGCGACTATGGCGGCGCGTGCGCGCGAGCTTCGTGCGCCAGGCGTGGCTTGTACGTGAGGCGGATCAGCGCCTCGGAGGGCTTGTTCTGCTCAGCAACCTCACCAACCTATACTTCATTTGTCTGCAACTGTTTCTGGCCATCAGGTTCTGCCCCCTGTTCGTTATTATTTGTTGTGCTGCTGTGCTTTGAATTATATACAGAAAATGCTGTCACGAGCATTGCCCAGAAGATTGTGATCAGTGTGGCTTTTCCCTCAGGGTCAGCACTGAGAGAGGCTCCGCGATTAGCCGCGTCTACTACTGCTACTCGTTGTGTTGGCTGCTGGTCCGCGCCAGCGCGGTGCTGTGGGCGGCCGGCGATGTGCGCATCCACTCGCGACTAGCTCTACCCGCTCTGCGCTCGGGCGCGGCCGCCGCCCAAAACGTAGAGGTAGCGAGATGGAATACTCTCTTCTCGCACTTGCTTTGTTGTGCATTTTGTCGGTTGGTTGTTAAAGCAGGCGCTCTCCCGAATAACCTGTTAATTGCCGTTCATATACCTACGATGGTGCCCGTACTGCAAACTCTTACGACGCTGCGACCGCTCGGCGATGGCCCCGGCCATCGACCGCCACAGTCCTTACACGATTTAAAGAACCGCTTACGTTTTGTATTCAACTGAGTATTTTGTGTAACACCTTTGGACACCGTTGACTTGCAGATTACGAGATTAATACACGAATTGGAGCACGAGAGAGTTTCGCTGAGCGGAATGGCGCTGTTCCCGCTCTCGCGTCCTCAACTGCTCGCGGTGAGGGCGCTTATTTGGAGCCTTGTTGTTCTTCCAGATGTACGCTTCCTTTTATAAGTACGTTTTATAAATTGTGAGCTGTATGCGTCAGACTTGGAGAGGACGTTTAGAAGCTTGGAGCGATATGCGGAGAATTGTTGGAACATGCTCTCGCGTCTGACTAGCGCATCTGAGCCGTTACGAGAACAAAAACGACTATACTCCGCTACAATTGTTGTATCTGTATTTCTTAACGTATGAATGTCTTACTTGTTGGCAGGTGGCCGCCGCCGTCGTCAAATACGAACTAATACTACTGCAGTACGACAAAGGACGGAACTAGTGAAGGCAGCGATTGAAACGGTAGCTCTCTCCTTGTGCAACGGCCACGTAACAAGCCTGACGGACTCATCATTGCACTTTGAATGTTTTCAGGGCTCACGGACCGACGACAATGATTGCGATGAAATAGTTTTAGTTGGATGCTTAACAAACTCGGACAGAACGACAGCGTAGGGGCGCCGACGCATCATCGTTCCGAAATGCAAATGAATGGTTTACCGAGATGCAGCTTTCGCTCCGACTAGGAGTGGGACGGACGCTGCGACTACTGTGCACGCTAACGCTGAGCTGTCCTGAAGCGCGTAACGCGCGTAGCCGTCTCTGAAGGAGGAGGCACGCGCTGCTCGCTGCTCCTTCAGCCATGCGGCACTTCGCAGGAGTTGCATTTTATTTATTTACCCGCCTTTCTAAGATTAGTCCATTTGCCTGTATCGTAATCTTTTTTCAATTCGAATTACACGAACAATATAACTTTGGCATTTTATTAAGGAGACGGACATCAAATCAACTAAAGCCGTTTGGTAAGTATATAGGTATATAGGTAATCACGATAAAGCCGTAAACACTGCTTTATCGCTACTGAAAAGTTGTATGAATAAATAATTGAAAGGCATTGCCTCGAAGACAGCTTAATGACATCGTGCGACCTATACCTATATGTAGGTATAGGCACAACGACTGAGTCAGCGGCCCGCAATCGGCGAGCGCTCTCCAAACGAAACGGAAAGAGAAAGCCACCCGACGCGCGCTTCTTGCTTCTTAAGAGCTGTGTTAACTCTTCACATGCATGCCTGAAACAGTTTTCTTTACTTACTTTTCTTTCGCTATTTTTTTTTTCTTCATTGTACATATTATATTGTTCCAGAGCATTCTCGAACAAGCACTTATTTTCTATCTAATCACCTATCTAGTGTCTTGGTAATCTACCGTGGTTAGTGCTCGGCCTTGCGAACGACCTACAACTGCGTTGCAGAACAGGCTTCAGGTGCTTGTGCTGCAGCACCGCCCAAGAAGAGCCTAGGCAATCAGAGTGGTGCTATGAGTGTTAGCAGTGAGTTGCACAGCTGCGCGAGGCGTGCGCTGCGGCTGGCGCGGTGGGCGGGCGTGTTCGCGGTGGCCGGACTCGGCGAGCCCGCGCCGTCCCGGCTCAGGTAGGCGTGCCTTACCGGGCTTCTCTGTTGCTTCGCGGCGTTCAATTCCACCACGAAACGAATAACAACGGAACGTGTTTGCAGATGCAAAGCCCGCTCGTTCTCGTACATCTTTAACTTGATGGTCATTTCGTTTAACGCCATCAATGTTTGCTTCACGTTCTACCATTTCGTGCGGCACCAGGAGTTGGTTCACTTCAGTGAGTACGTACATTAATTGTTCTTAGTACAGAGGTCGCGCGTCATTTGGCATTTGATCGTTTCCCTTAGCGAAATTCATGTTCTACCTCACGAGCCTGTTCAGCATGCTGCGCCTGTTGGTGCTGGCACGGCGCTGGCCGACGCTCGTGCGGCGCGTTGCGAAGCTCGAGGCCTCGCTGCGACCCACGTGGGCGGAGGCGCCCCGGCCCCTGCGCTTCGCCGTCTTCGCCTACCTAATGATGGCCTTCGCCGCCGGTACACCGCTCAAGTTCTTGTGCCGTTCTTCTGTTGCTCCCACTCGGAGCGGACCAGGCCGTGGTATTGATCAGTTTGTGCAATTTCCTTCAGTTGAACACATACTGTCCGTGAGCTACAAAACAAAGTTTATCATGAACTGCATGAGGGAGCGGCACGTGAGCTCCAAGGTGCTGGTGCGCTACATGGAAGTGCACGTGAAGCACGTCTTCCAATTCACCTCTTTCGCCCTGTGGAAAGCGGTCTTGTACAAGGTGATGCTCTTTACCTGGGTAGTGTGACCACCGCCGACCTCCTCGAGGTCCGCTCCTTTCTCTAGTCCTTGAACCCTGCTAGCGAACGAGTAACGCTCAACTTTGTGGGTGCAGGTCGGCAACATCCAGGCCACGTTCGTGTGGTCATTCGTCGACGTATTCGTGACGTGCGTGGCGATGTACCTCTCGCACCTGTTCCGCCAGCTGAACATCGCCATGGACCGGCAAGCGGCGCGAGTGAGTTTCCGTGCTTGTCGTAAAGCGGCCGCCAAACCTCTTTCACACACAAACAGCCACTTTGGCCTTTGTGCAACTCTTTCGCTCGCTATGTAAGTTCATCGGGTGCGTCGAAATGAACCTTTTCAGGGATCAGTGAACTGGAGCCTGGCCCGTCAGCACTACGCCCAAATAACGATGATAGTGAAGCAAGTGAACGACTCCGTGGCGTCTCTGGTCCTGATGTCCTTCTTCACGAACACCTACTATATTTGTCTGCAGCTGTTTTACTCGACTAAGTAAGTTTCGTTACTGCCTACTTGCAACCGCTCTGAATAGATAAATGCCACGTACAAATGGAAAGGCATAATGAGGTGTCGATGTCACGTTTCAGCCGCTTCTACGACCGCCACGAAGACTGCCACCAAGATGACGTCGTGCTGTAAGAGCTTTAGCCGGCCCTTGGTGCACTAACCGGCGTGCACTTGCCAACAGAGCGTGCTGTTCGCAGAACGATCAACAGCGGGGAATACACAGCCTACTACGTGTACTCGCTGCTGTTCCTGCTGCTGCGCGCGGCCGCGGTGTGCTTCAAGGGCGCGCAGGTGCACGCCGAGGCCGCGCACCCGCTGCCAGCGTTACGCGGCGTCCGCACCGACCAGTACGGCGCTTCGCTCGACGTAAGCTTGTGGGAGTATCTCGCGCGGCGTGCGCCCTCGCCCGCCTACAGCCTTTGCGTGTTGCAGGTGCAGCGGTTCATCCGCCAAGTGCAGTACGGCCAGCCCGCCCTGAGCGGCCTTTGCTTCAGCGTCACCCGCGCAACGCTCTTCACGGTAAGTCCGCTGACCATGAAGGAAGGGGCGGCACTTGTGCATGGTGTGTGTTTCAGGCGATGGGCGCAGTGCTCACGTACGAAGTGGTGCTCCTGCAAAACAGCCACAGTCCGAGCTTCTCGGCGGTCGCCGTGCACAACACCACTTATGTCGCCCGTTTTTGGTGAATTAAATAATGCTCTATTGACACGTTTCTTTCATTTCGTTGGCCACCCGAAAAGGCGAATGTGTCTCCTTTTTTCGGAGAGATACATTGTGTAAACGTTTGAAACTCGATAAGAAGAGTAATGCATTAAAATAGCGCCGACGCTCCACTGTTCATGCTTGATTCTGAGCGGAACGGAGCTGCAACGCTTTGCCAGTTAAATCATAAAAGAAATTTGCCATTGTAACTCATAAAAGAAACTAATAAAATATACTTTTACGACTCAACCAGTTACTTTGTATGAAGTAATTTACAATTCTGTACAACGCATATAGCTCTGCAGCTAATCATAGCCAGAGAGTGTGGTGCGAGTCACTGGTGGTGGGCGCACTAGTCGAAACAAAGCAATCTCACTTTTTTATGGTATAGCGGACAACGGAGCAGATGGATCTTCTATATGGATAGGGAACATCGCCACCTAACCAACCGCTCCACACTCCGCGCTTTCGGTGTTGCCGGCTTTTTACTCCGCTTAAGCGGTATGATTTGAAGATGGTCAATCACTTGGCGCAACATATTACAAATACTGTTTCACGATGAGTATTCAGTAAGCCCGTGGTATTACTTCGAACGCCATCATCATCATTTCAGCCGTAAGACGTCCACTGCTGGACATAGGCCTTTCCCTTGGACTTCCATGAATAATTCCACTTCGAACGTGCCGGCCTAATTTGTGCATCAACATTGTTAAGACATTGCGGACGCGACAGTGTTAAGACACTCGACCGGCCACTGTCAAGCCCTTCCTAAGACCGAATCAATTTAAAAAAAAATATATTTTTTTTATCGGACCGGGATTTGAACGTAACGTGTCTCGTATAATATATATTAGGGCTTATGAAACCACTTAGCTACGACGTTCCTAAAAAGTTTTGTGACACGACGCGTTTCGTTAACGGTCAACCATTTGAGCGCTTCCTCAGACATAATGGGGGCTAATGGGTCACTTTGCTCTAGTGGGTAATGTGCGGGCGCGAGCTATCGCTTCGATATTTGTTGACGTTATCGGAAGAGCATCGAGACACTCATCACGCGAACGAGCGCCGGCCGTGTTGAGTCGAGGCCCGGCGCCGCGCCGTCCCTCCTTTGAGCACCTCCTTCCGCTCCTTCGTACAAGCGTGCGTTTACTTGCTCGCCTTTAATAGTTCCCCTCGTCCTCTCTCCATTTTTCTTTTGACGATTCGCTCGATATTTGACTTGGCAAACGAATTCGGGGAGGGAATCCCGCCGAAACCTTCGTCGTTGTTCAACAATGGGCGAGCCTCTGCTTATCCGTGTGCAGGAACGAAATGGCTCTCATCGCAGCACTTCCTTTCGGTTTGGACGACCCCGAGAGTTGTTGGCTGAGTTGGGAAACGTTTCAGGCAAAGCTCAACTTGATGCAAAGAAAGAGATCGAGATGTTCGCGGCGAAGAGCTTGGACGGAAAGTGGTATTTATATTCAGCGGGTCGCTCTAAGGCAACTCGGTTCGCAACGCTGAACGAAAAGTGGGCGAATCGGCGTGGTTGCTTTTGGGCGGCGCTTCACGGTTCTACTCTTCGAGAAGTATGCGCTTGTGACACTCGCTCCATGTTCTAGGCGCGCGTCGAAGGAGAGGGGCCGTGCATGGGCGAGGCGCCTCACTCTGGCTTGGGTCAGGCAACGTAAGTCCGAACCGGAGCACTTACCTCGAATCGCTTCCATCGCTGAACGTTTACTTCGTGGCAGTGTGGCGCGGCGAGCCCGCGGTGGGCAGCCAGAGCGCCGCATTGCGCGGCGCTTCGCGGGCGCTCTTCGCGGTCGGCTGCCTCATCGGGCTCAGCCCGGTGTCGGGCGCACTCGGAAACGACGTCTCCAATGTCAGGTACACGCTTTTCACTTTGAACATCACAATGTATTTAGAGTGTGTACCCTAGACACGACCCCATAGTACCGCATGGCTGCCATGGAAGCCACATTTGACTTGGGCCTCAGCAAAGAACCCTCGCGCCGTTTCAGGTTTGACATTGCGTCCTTCAAGAGCATGTACAACGTCACTCTGTGCTTGCTCCAAGCGTTCGTCACAGCTTTGAGCGTCGTGCACATTTTCAAGACGTCGGTCACCATCTTCAGCCTCGGTGAGTGGCTGGTCCTAACGGAAGCGCGCTCAGTCTATGGCCGATCGTCAGCCTCATCTCTCCCGCCTCTCCTCAGGCCTTGCCGTGTTCTACGGCAGCACTTGCGTGACAAGCGTGCTGTTCCTTCGCCTGGCCACGCAGTGGCACCTCCTACGCCGGCAAGTGACGAGCGCTGGCCTCGACCAGTTCGCCGAGCCGCGGATACAGCTGAAGTGCACGTGCGTGGTCGCCGTCATCTTCACTTTGGCGCTCCGTGAGTTTCCTCGCCATTTACTTCTCCCCTACCGCAACAGATGCATCTTACGTACTAAACGAATCAATTTCAGTGGAGCACGCCCTTCTGATAGCGAGAAGACAGGACCATTTGACCGACTGCGTCATGGAGGAGGACAACACGTACAAGACTTACGTAGAAATCAATTTTCCCTGGCTTTCCTACCTGGGCATATCTGGCAGCGTCCTAATTTTTGTTCTGATAACGGTGAGAGACGTTGCTTCAATTGGATCAACCAAAATATAAGCTAAGGCTGCCGCTCCGACCAATGGCGCCACCGACTGCATCGCGTCCTGCTTATTGCTGACAACTACCGACTCGAAACGGGCATTTGGAGCATAGTGATTGCTTTCATGAGAGCGTTTGGTTCTAGTTGTTGAACGTGGTGTGCACGCTGAACTGGAACTACTCCCATGTCTTTGTAATCTGCATGAGCCTGTACCTGAGCGGCGTGTTGGAGCAGATCAACGAGAAGCTGCTCGCCGCCGAGGGCCAGGTGCCGATCCTACACCGCGGCTGCGCCCTGCGCGCCCTTTGCACTTACCGCGCCGTCCGTTGCAGCCGAGGCCGGCCCGCTTCTGGCGCGAGCTGCGCGAGCAGTACACGTCCGCTGCGCGGGTCGTGCGCGCCTTCGACCGCCGCATGGGCGGCGTGGTGCTGCTCTCTTTCGCCTCCAACCTCTTCTTCGTCTGCCTGCAGCTGTTCTACGTCCTCTCGTAAGCGTGCCATTGCCTCTTAAATAACTAAGCACATCTTCATGCGAAGATTGACGTGTCTATTTTCCAGGAGCGGTTTGACGTCGAGTGCTATTACCGACAAGAGCTACCTCAATCACGGTTCCGGGTATTTTCGCCTCCTCTCTCTATCCACCTCTGAGACTCACCACGTTCCCGTCTTTGCACCTTGCCACCACACGTCTAAGTCTAGCTTGGAAGCGCTATGCCTTTCTGGCGCTGTTGGGGAAATGCCCGCCCAAACTACCACACAGAGATAGCGGCGCTAAATGGCACGGCGCGTGAGTTGCAGGAGGCGTTGCGGCGGTGAGTCGCGTGTCTACGTGTCCTTCTCGGCGGCCTTCGTGCTGGCGCGCTCGCTGGCCGTGGCGCTGGCGGCGTCCCGCGTGCATTCCGCCTCGCTGGCGGTGGCGCCGGTGCTGTACGCCGTGCCCTCCGTGGCCTACTGCGTCGAGGTGGGCCCAGCGCCCCTCGCCTCACCCTCTTCGCCTTACCACTCTCGTCTGACGAGTCGTTGCGTATAGGTGCAGCGCTTCATCGAGCAGGTGCACGGCGATTCGGTGGCGCTCACTGGCCTCGACTTCTTCCGCGTCACGCGGGAACTGGTTCTCTCCGTGAGTCTTACTCAACATTTGCTTTCTCTCTAACTGTTAATTGAGTTAATTGAACTCGATCGTCTCGGCAAGTGAGAGCTCGTTAAAAGGCTTGAGCAAGCACCGACACCGAGCACCACTCCCTTCGCGGTCGTAACCATCTCACACGGCCTCGTTGCAACTTGCAGGTGGCTGGCACGATCGTTACCTACGAGCTGGTGCTTTTGCAGTTCACGTAGGAAGCACGTGGCTGCACACATCTCGTAAATGTGAAAAAGCGCAGCTGGTGTCATCAATGGCGCTCTAAAGAACAGCGGCGCAGCGTTGCTCCGGCATCTTAGAACGATGGCGGGGTTCTCATACTTAATATTGCTTGTGCTTTAGGTATTCACGCGAAACTATTCATTATTGCTTTTAATCATAATGACACGGCATGTTTACAAACGAAATAAAGACATTTTACGAGACAGGCCTTTGTTTTCAGCTCTCTTGCTCACACATAAGATTGTAAAAAGCCGCCTTTACAAAAAGCCAGTTTTTTATGCACAATAGAAGAAAAACTTGTGACAAGTCTCCGACTAAAAATGCTTATTGAAAACAAAAAGAAAATAAATAGGGATACAGTTACGCATTCTACATGGAGGTTATGAATGTGATTCCTGAGTAGGTAGTGTAAATGATAAAGAAAGGAGTGTTTTTGATATGTATCAAATTATCGGACAAGTTCCGTAGAATTGTTTGCGCTTTTTTTGATTTTATTTTCATTTTTTGTGGAACCTTATGTCAACTACAATGGATTCAAAGTTAGATGCGCCTTTGTGTCAGTCTCTGTGGACCACGCTCCTTCACCACTTGTACAATGAACCATCGAAACTGAATAGATCGAACACATAAACGACAGACTCGGTGCACACGATTGGCCACCACGACTACTCATGTCCAAATTCTACTTACAACTCTTTAAAAGGAAGCCGCTCGACTCTGCCCATGAGCGATCTTATTAGATCATTCACGACGTTTGCTTGAGAAACAAGTTATTGGGATTCTTAGTAGGTGCATATTAGGTACAATGATTTTGCGACACATACAATTTTAATAAGGAGCAGTCTAGGCGAACAATATAGTGGTAGTAGAGAGGTGCAGTTGCTGTGGCAACTGGCAGGTGAAGCCCGCAGCGTCCGACCCGCTCGTCGCAGACTAATTGATCGGCATGAAGAACAGCCTGCTGCGCAGACAACGGCTCGGGTGAACGAGATGCATTACTGCAAGCAGAGTGTATGATGATGTGGGGACGTGGGGTGCGGTCTTGATCGCTGGTCGCAGGTCCTCACCCGTGCGCGCCTCGCAGATCGTGCGCCTCGCGTGGCACAGGTTCACGAAGAGCTGGTAGCCCTTCTTGTAACGGCTGTGGATCATGCACGCCGGCTCCGCGTCGTCCGCCGGAAGCTCCTGGCAGACATCGGCGCAGGGCTGCGCCGACCTCTCATCCGTCTTTGCTCGCTTCGCTTATGGCCAAATCATGTAGGAGATAGGTCGGTAAACTGAATGTCTACGAATAGGCAAAAGAGAAACGTTACCTCCACACAAATCCGCCAAGCAAATGCTGAACATCAGCAGAGCGAAGCTCGCGCACATTTTACGACTCCGATAGCGGCCTTATCGCTTTTCCTTTTATCCGCTTTGAGTTTTTACTATGTTCGAGAGCCTCGTCGCTTAGTGGTTTAATATCCACGAACCGAGAGGTGTCGGGTTCAAATCCTGGTCCGGAAAATTATAAATTATAATTTAATTTACAATTTATTCGGTGTCTGGAAGGCTTGACAGTAGCCGGTTGAGTGTCTTGTTACTGTCACACCCGTGGGAGAGCAATGCTGTAGCATATGTGGACGCAATAATTTGGCCGGCTCGTCCGAAGTGATACTACGGACTCACAAAATACTTAACGTGAGACGGTACTTCTACTGTGTTTATCTGAGTGATTGAGGATATCGGAGGCCCTTAAAGATGCCGCTTAAGTAGCGTAAAAACAACCAACCAATGCGCGGACTGTGGCGCGGTTGTTCATGGGTTATTCTCTTACCATACAGACCCACCTGCTCTGTTGCTCGCTATACTATAAACAAAATGTTCGGATTTAATAATATGTCAACACGCGATGATGAGGAAATGACTGGTAAACGTTTTTAGTAAGTTGGGCTCCGATGCGTTGCTCAGATTGTACAAAATAAACAATCCATCAAGTGCCGTATTTGTCGAGGTAGGAATGTCGGAATGGCGTTCGCCGCGCCCAGAGCGGGGCACACTTCGTGACTTTTCTTTCATGCCAACTCAAACTGATTGAGGCTAGTGCTTACAAATGATATTTTCATATTAAAAATAACTCCACACAGAAAATAACTCCATACAGAATATTGTTGCCAGTAGTTGTCAAAGTTCCGATACACGGACCACAACTTAAGAATGCGATCCTTTTTGTTTATTTATTAATATTTTTTTAATTTTGGCACAAAAGATAATGAAAAAAAGTGAAACGTGGAAGAATTGCCGGCGTACGACAGCCTCCGCCTCAGCAAAGCGAACAAGCAAAGTGGCTCGCTTCGCGCGTCACTCAACTACTTGTTTCACATTTAGACATACACACATTGGATTATTAGCGAGTGAACCGCGTTTTTGATTTTTTCTCGCCTGCCCGCTCTCTTTGGATTCGCTTCTTTGGTGAGTGAGTGGCTGTATGTATCGCTAATTTGCCCTTTGAGTGCTCTTGTGCCAGACTATACACATGAGAACATTATAAAAGTTGAAAGAAATGGCTGCTGCCAGATTGTGCAGAGCGCGCCTCATTTGACGCACCTTTTACGATGCCCTTAAGTCCCCTTTCAATTAATGACATTCTCAAAGGAATGCCGAGTCAAGTTGTGGGTAGGCGGGGACAATTTTGAGAAAATGAAACGACACGACGGACGTATAAATTCGATGATCGTGATTTGGCTTACTTCCAGCGCGATTTTACAGTGCACTGGATACCTTCGGCTCAGGAGGCAGGATGAGGCCGAGAGGTAGAGATATGGGCTACGTGGAATGCTTGCGGCCAGTGCTCGTCGCCTTCCAGCTGGCCGGCCTCTTCCCGGCTAGCGGCTTCCGTGCGCCCTGCGGAGCCCACACGCAGTAATTCCTGAAAATACTTTTGTTACAAGTACTTTTTTTATGATATAGCTGACAACGAATTACGGAACAGATGGGTCTCCTATATGTTAAGATAAACCGTCACCCAAGACCAAACGCGCCACACTCTGCGTATTCGTTGTGTTGCCGGATTTTTAATATTAAGGACCTCCGATATTCTCATTCACTTACCGAAAAACAGTACAAGTACCGTTTCAAGTACAACTGCCGTTTCACGCTGAGTTTTCTGTGAGCCCGTTATATCACTTCGGACGTGCCGGCTTAATTAGTGCGTACTAATATTTGCTTCAGGTTGGCTAACAGCCACGGTAAAAATAAGTATCTTTCACGTATTACTCGATTTTCATAAATTAATGGCGAGATACTTCTCAATTATTTATTTATTCTTCTAGATTTACATGGAAATCGCTATTCACGGGATACTGCGTTGTCAGCATCGGCCTCCAAGCGTGCTACTTGGCCATCCACGCGTCCGACTTCGTGTCGCGCGACGACGTCGAGCTGAAGGACACGGGTGAGGATCGCTCGCGAGAACAGCAGCCCACGGCGGGCGATGCGGGGCGCGCAAGAGTCGCTGGCGACGCGAATGCTTCCAGCCCGCCTGCTAGCCGACGCAGTCGCCGTGGCCACGCTGCTGCTTCTCTTGAAGACCGCCTGCGGCTGGAGCGTTCTGTTGCAGCGGATCGACCGCTGCGAGCGCCTGTCACCCTCGCTCCCAGACGCACAGCCGTGCCAACGAGTCATCAAAACGGTTACCTTACTCTTTGTTGTGTTTAAAGTGGGTGAGTAGCCTTTCGCTCTAGGGAGGAATTAACTTCGATCCCGGAGCTATCGGTCGATATTTGTTTCAGTCGAGTACCTGCTGTTTGTGGCGACTTCGATAGATACTGTTCGCGACTGCTTCTCGCGAGGCGAAGGGAGAGAAGTCGAGTTGTTCTTCATAATTCACTTCCAAAGGCACTTCGACATCGTTCCCTACTCCAGCGCTGCAGGCTTTCTGTTTTTGGTTAGTTTAACTGTTTCCAGGTAAATCGCAGATGGCGCGGCCTAAGCGAGTTAGTGAAATTCGCTTCTGTTGAAGGGCATGAGAGCGCAACTGCACGTGGCGACAACGGGCGCAGACCTGCTGATCGTGGCGCACGCACTGTACTTGGCCGCGCTCTTCCGCGCCTTCGATGCGAGCCTGCGACGCCAGCGGTCGCGGGTGAGCTTGCCCCTCGACACTGATATCGGTGTCAACGTTCTCGGCCATTTGCTACGGCTACGAGCCGTTCTACTTGCAAGAGGTGCTAGCCGCTTACAGAGGCTGCAGTTTTCAGGGAGCCGAGCGTTTTGGGCGAAGCAAAGGGAGCAGTACACGCGGCTGTGCGGCCTCGTGGCGGCCGTCGACGCCTTGCTCGGGCCGCTGGTGCTCGTCACGCTGCTGGCCCATCTTCTTCGAAACTCGAACCTTATATTTGATGCTCTCATGTGAGGTGGCACAAGTAATATTCGATAGAACTAATTACTAGAGCCGCAGCTTTGTCTCGTGAAATATTGTTCGTTGGAGGGCAAGACTTAAGTCTGGTTCTCCCGATGCATGTATTGATAAATAATATATGTTATAACGAAAGTTTTAAAAAGATTGGAATGCACTGCAGGCACTTGGACCCAGACGACAGCGAGCTGTTGGCAGAAGACCTGGCTGCTCTGAAGTGCGTCTTCGAGCATAAGTACGTATACGTAGGCCGTCTGCCCACCAAGCAGCCGCAATGACGAAAGCGGTGGTTGCAGGGAGCGGGCCACGGCCTACGCGCTGCGCTACTGCGCGCTGTTCTGCTCGCTGAGCAGGTGCTGCGTCTGCCTGGCGGCAATGGCCCGCCTGCATCGACTGACTCGCGAGCCTCTCGCCAACCTATTCGAGCTGCCACCGCACGGATACAACATGGAGGTATGAGGGGTGCTATCAAAAAATGTCGCTACCCTACGCCCATATTGTTCGTGACAACGCAAGAAATGTTGCAGATTCAGCGCTTCATGGATCAGGTGTACCATTCCAAGACTGGCTTCACTGGCTTCAGCTTCTTCGTGGTCACTCACGGCACTATTTTGACGGTAGGCGCCAAACTCTCCGCTCCGACGTCAGCTGCTCGTGAAAGGCCGCAACAACCGAATCGACACTTCTGAACGCTACGTTCGTTTGTTGCAGTTCGTGTCTACAATAATCACATATGAACTATTTGTGATTCAGTGGTCGTACTCCTTCGAAGCGGGCCGCTTTTCCTCTTCGCACGCTCTTCTTTCTTGAGTCATGGGCAGAGGCGATTCAGGTCGTCAAGCTGCGACTATATTTATAGGGAGTGTTCTTTCGACAGCTTTGCAGAGTATCTACCGCCTCCGTGGGCGCGGTCTTATGCTCGGCCCGATCTTTGTTGACTTTTTCTTATACCCTAATATAACAAATTGCAAGATATAATAACAGTGGAGTTGTCACGCGATGTGGTTTATATGAAATATCACAGTACGCTTCCAAAACTTAGTACTTCTGTATGTTACATGTGTATGAAAAGTTAAAATGCACACAAGAGTGACCGCAATGAAATTATTCGTTTATTTAAGTTGTCCTTCGAAGATTTGTTTATGCAAAACAGTCTATTGACGTAGAGCTTTTGCGAAACAGCCAGCGCTGCTATTGATAGGAACAGCAATGACACGAACTCTGTTTATTTGACAACTTGCACGGCGATGCTAACCGCACACAACTCCGAGGCCTTGGCGGAGTCGCCTCGCAGAGACAGCGCCAAGCGGACAGCGGCTGGCCTGAGCTGGCTCTGAGCCAGTCATAGATCCGCGCGGCCCAGGCGTGTGGCTTATTAAGTTCTCGCACTTACAAGTGTACCTATTTCAATTACACATGTTAATTGCAATTGCTTCCGTGCGTTATCAATAAATCTTCGATGATAGACAACAAAGTGAAAAGCTCGATGTTATCTGAAACTTGATTGATGAACTTGCAGCCAAAAATTATTTCCATTTCCCCACTCGTTCTCTATTTAGTAATGAGAGATAGGTGCGGCGGTGCCCAGAGCACGCTAGTGGGGTGACATGGTTTAATTCGTTCGAGTTCGACTTTGATTCGTTTACAATTGAATAATATGCTCGTCCCGAATTTCTTTGCGGCTGAAGCATCGGCGACCACACTCCACTGAATCTCAACCGTTGGCCTGTCCGCTCTCCGCTCGAGATTCTAAATAGTATCAGGGGAAAGCGCAGCACGCCGCCGGGCCCACCGTAACAGCATGAAGCCCGCAGTAGGGCGAGCGACTTTTCGAAGGGCGATGAAGCTGACGATTTTAATCGGACAGTTCTTTGGATTGAATCCAGTCCTCGGAATTACGAATGACGAGAAAGAACTAAGGTAATTTTTGATGAACATACATTCTGCGATAGAGATCTCTATCGACTCATCTATTGGCTAATTAAAATAATGTTAAAAATGCAAAGCAGTTGACATACGTAAATGCTACGATGCATTCATCGTGAAGGGAGCGCCATTTCAGATTCTCGTGGAGGTCGTTGCGGTGCGCCTACAGCGCGACGACGGCGCTGGCGCAGGCGGCCGTCTTTCTGTTGTGCGTGGTGCACGTCGTACGCTCCGCTGACACATCGCTTCATTCCATAAGTGAGCCCGACCCACGCCTTCCACGCGGCCAGCGCCCGCCGCTCCCCGTCAAGCACTAAAGCCTTGTTGCAGCACCTCTCGTTTTCGGGAGCTCCAACTGCATCACCACGCTGCTGTTCTTCCGCGCTGCACTCAAGTGGCCCAAGCTGGATGCCTACGTCGGCAGGGTCGAGGCCATCGACCCGAATATCGGCGGCGGCTTCGTGGCCAAGTGCAACTGGTCCTGTGTCGTGATCTTGTCATTGGCCTTGGGTAAGTCTCACGAGCGCTTTACCGTTGCCGCCTCTCGAAGTTCGTTTGGTGATTCGTCATTAGACGTTCAAATAAGACTTGTTACGATTTCAGTGGAGCACGTGCTCGCCGACTTCTCCAAAATAATTTACGTCATGGATTGCCCGAACGAGGAGCTGGACTTGTACGGCAGGTTCGTCGTGCACAGCTTCCCTTGGCTCTTCACGGTGGTAGAGTACAACACTGCGGTGGGGATATTTGTTCAGGTAGAGGAAGTGGGAGGGCTCGGCCTTGCTCTCCGAGGCGCGTGGCTCAAGCCGTGCCTTTCTTTCGCTTTCAGCTCGTCAACATTCAGTGCACATTCAACTGGAATTTCGCCAACCTGTTCGTGATCTGCGTGAGCATCTACCTGACGGCGCGACTGGAGCAGGTCAACGCGAAGATACTAGCGGTCAAGGGCAAGGTACTCGCTTCGACCAAGAGCTGGCGCACCGCGCACCAGCGTAGGCCCGATGTTCGACGGGCCAGGTACAGGCCGGACATAGTACCGAAGCGAACGTAAGGGGAGGCGAGGGTGAGAAGCTCCGAGGCCCCTACGTGGCCACACTTTCGAAAAGGTTCAGTTCTGCAGCATTTGCAGGTTCAAGATCTGTTAAATTAAGCTACGTATATCACTAAGAAACATGTTTTACATAGATACGTTTCTGAAACTTTGTTTCGGTGCTTTCCACAAAAACATTACTAGAAACATGTAGTGTTTACCACGACACTTTCACATGTTTCAGAAACACATAGATTTTGTTTCTGAAACAATGTTTATATGCCAATGTTTCTAAGTGAATAGGTACGTAGCTTGACAGATTTCGATGCCGCTTTAATTCACTTCAACCGTTTCCACAGCGTTATACCTACGTATGGGTTTTCACGACACAGTTCCGTGGAAACGGTGTTATCTTAGTTCAAATTGAAACAAACCATGTCTTACCGCTACGTATGGAATTATATCGGAATCACTAAAGATTGAGTCTCCCTTTAAATTGTATAGTTAGCATGTTATCAAATTAAAAAGATTGGCCGATTGAGTTTGTTGCCGATTCTTTCTTAACTCGAGTTAATGGGTCCTAACTCAATTTTTTAATATTCCTAAAGTTAATTGAAGGGATTACCCTTTTTCATTGTATGGACGTTTCTAAGTGGTACCTAATAAGCCCACTGAGTAATGAAAGTGGCCGTCGAGTTTCAGTTCACCCCGCCGAGCTTTTGGCGCAGCGCGCGAGAGGAATACGGTCGCGCCGCCGCGCTCGTACGCCGCCTGGACGGCGTCCTCGGCGGGCTCGTCTTCGTCTCCTTCGCCAACAACCTCTTCTTCATCTGCCTGCAGCTGCTGAACAACCTCGCGTGAGTCCTCTCTGGCGCATGGCCGGCGCTTGGCCTCGCTCACGCGTTTGTCTTGTGCCCACTGTCCGACCTGCCGTAATTCATGCATTGCAATGTTACGAAATTCGAAGAGCCCCAGTTGGACAATTTGCAAATAGACTTTACTGGTCGTCTTCAACTCGACACGTGTTCCATACTAAGCGAGAGCTGTTTCAGAGAAGGCGTCAAAGCATTCCCGCCCTGCAAGCTCGGCGAAGACAGCAGGTGAGTAGAGCCGCACGACACCGTACCACGGCAACGACATCGCCAGTGATAGCGCATCGCGGCTACATCGCTGACGCTGTGGCGCCTCGCAGGCCGCTCAAGGGCTACGAGCCGGCGGCGTACTTCATGTACTCGTTCGCCTTCCTCGTGCTGCGCTCGCTGGCCGTGTCGCTGGCGGCGGCGCGGGTCTACTCGGCGAGCAAGGAGCCGGCATTCGCTCTCTACGACGTCCCATCTGCCGTGTATTGCTCCGAGGTAGGGCTGCGTGCATGGGCGTCGGCAGGCTGGCTGTCTCCGCCGAGAGTGAGCGTGGCTTCCATCCGCAGGTGCAGCGCTTCCTCGGCCAGATCAGTGGGCCGCCCGTGGCGCTCAGCGGGCTGCGCTTCTTCCGTGTGAAGCGCGGCCTCGTTCTCACCGTACGCCCTTGCTGGCTCTCCCTTTATGATGCGATCGCTTCCCGTTAGGGCAACCGCGAGTGGTGCTAAGGTGCGGCGTATGTTCGCAGATCGCCGGCACCATCGTCACCTACGAGCTGGTGCTGCTGCAGTTCGGGGTCAAGCCGACCTTCCCGAAGCAGTAGGCGCCGTCGCCCGATCCGATCACTACACCACGCAAAACGCCACTTAGTAGAATCCAACCTACATAAATGTCCACTACAACTGAGTTGCAACTCATTGGCTTGCTAAGGGACAGCGAAGCTGCAGCGCTCGGTGCAGCCTCTGAAGAGGCGCGGCGCCGGGCCAAGTCTCCTGTCCACTCGCTCGATAGTTTTTAGCGAAACATTGCACACCTTTGTTGTTCCTTGTTGTAATAATCGTTGTTGTTTAAAAAATAAAGGTGCGTCGTGCTCGCGACGCTGGCGTGTACCCGTTTCCTTTGCCCTGCTCAACCTAGAGGAACTAGTAGGCTTCCTTCGGCCCAACAGTAGGAAATGGAGTGCAATGGAGCTCTTTTAGGCATACGAAGAGATGGTGCGCTGTGCACACTGAAATTTTGTCGAATGAGTGGCGATTAAGACGAAGACGTTCAAAACGAGCCTTGCATTGCGCCTACGGCAGTGTTGTATCGATCCTTATAATAGATGTAATAATAGACAAATAACACTGTTTAATGTTTTCATATATAATAAAAAGAAAGAAAGAAGAAAGAAAGAAAAAAATATAATAAAAAGGTTAAGTTACAAATAATTTGATCTCTGCGCTTTTGCACGGAGATGCCGAAAAGACTTGTAATTGGCCACAGCTTCGTTTCTTTCGGCTCCCCTGCACTGGTGCTGAGCGGCGTCGCCGTATAATAGACGCAGCATAGGCAAACCCATCAACGATGCTCACGCCTGTCTAGAAGAAGTCGCTAGCACCACGCAACGCAACGAATGCCACGAGAACCAACTCGCCTCTCGAGTGTATAGGATGCTCCCTCGCCGTGCTCGTACCGAAGCTGCACAGGGCACGCGCGGCGAGCGCCCCAGCGGGATCGTATACCGAGCGCACTAACTTGAAACAGAGTGCAGTTTGATTCGGGTGTAGGTGAGCGTTATATTTTCAATAAGGGTAGTCGGCGATGCGGCGCCGAAGAGGTCGACCAAGTAATAAAAGATAAGTTTATGGCGCAATAACGTGCCAAAGTGCTCGTTTATGTGAAGTGCATTCGCGAAACAACTCGTAGCCACATGTTGCTGCTCTCAGGCAATGCCCACTTGAGCGCGCTCTTCGCCACACGCAGCGTCGCGTCGCCTGGTCGAGCTGGCTCACGGGCCGTATGGCTAAAAGCCGGCCGGCCGCTGTGAAAGCAAAAGCTGTTAAGAGACGTTTTCTCCACAACAGTCGGTGGGCGACGGAAGTTCAGTGGACACGGCGCGCTGCCAAGGGGTCTGCACGAGGTGTCCTTTGCGGCGGTGCACAGTGGTGACAGTTGCGCTCGTCGTGTCGGCAGAGCGTGGCCCGTTCCAGCTGCGTGCGGCTTTTGCTGGGCTGGCGGACTTCGGTACGTGTTGCTGTACGGTACGTGTGTACGTTCATTCGAACTATTTTACTACGGAGCCTCAAAGCGGAAGAACCTTTCGAGTGGTCGTCGGAGGAACTTGAAAGAGACTTGCGACCAGCATTTTTAGACTCCATCGAACTTCAGGGCATGGCTGAATAAAGACTGGCTAACCGATTTACGAAAAACTGGTCCCAATGCTGTCTGTCATCCGAGGACTGATTTGTGCCATTAGGAGACAAACCAAGGTATTCCACTGCAAAGTAGTCCAATTTTTTCAGATTTTTAATAATAAATTAAATTCAGATTATTTAAAGAATTAGTCTGAATTTCACGTGCCCCTGGCTCAGTGTAATACTTTTCTATACAATCTATTCTAATATTATAAAGAGGGAAGATTCGATCTATTTGACGGCGTAGCCTTGCGCGAGTAAACTCGCCGCAGAATCTTCTAGAGGTGCAGAGGCAACGACAACCAATCATTTGCAATCACCTCATTTTGCTTTACTTATAGGGTTGTGTCATACTCAACGTCTAAAAGGGTAAATGGGGAAGTTGCTATAGACTTGGCCATTGGGTAAGTTCGGCGAGTGAGCTAGGGACAGAGTCGTTCTTCATTTAGTGAAGGCTTTTATTTTCGGTACGCGCTTTGGAGTCGCGTGCATAGCGAAGAAGCTCCGGCCACTGGCCGCTCGGCTACAGGTGGTAGCCAACGGCCAGCTCGTCGCTGCCGACGGTCAGCCAACGCAGTTCCCGGTGCAGCCGCTGCAGCCGCTGCCTCTCGTCGGCGGCGCGCGCTGCCCGCCACTCGCCCTCCTGCCGCCGCCGCGCTCGTGATCAGTATCTGTGCTGGCAGGCGGAGCCATAAGGGCTCTTAGTGTTGTGAGCGTCGCTGTACCTCGAGGCGGCGCTCATAGAGGTCGGCGCGGATGTCTTTGGTGCGCCGGTAGCCGCGCTCCGCAGACGCGCCGCGCCGCCGGGCCAGCTCGTGCAAGGGGACAACGGGGCGCCGCGCGAGCGCCGCGTTGGCGCCACCGCCGCCGCCACCGCCACTGTGTTGTCCCCCGAGAAACAGCGCGGCGCACGCCAGCAGGGCGGCCATGACGCGCACGTACCTGTCATATTGCACACAAGATGGCTATAATTTTTGGAAGAAATATTTAACTTACCACCAAATGCTCTACAAAGTTAAAAATAATTATATCACATAAATGTCGTTGTATGTCGCATGTCGTCACATAAATAGCTTTTGTTAAGAATTGCGTACTGAATCGAAACGCACCGAATTCGCTGATAAGCGATCACATTTTATGTGCGGGCCGTGAGCGAAACGGTTACTCAACAGTAGCGCGGTAAAACCCAAGCGGACGCGTACCTACTTCTCTTAAGTTGTTCGCCGTTCTACAAGACCGACTTTATTTTGGATGCGGTTCAATGATTCTCGAAACACAAAACATTGCTGTTGCAAGCCAACTGAGTTTTGTGACATGAATGGCGCCACGCGGGGCAGCGACGTTTTCCTAATGCCAACATTACCATTTCAATTTGGTGATCTTTCGAATTGGTCGAATGAAAAAGTCCAAGAATTGTATAAGTGCATTGAAATGTAATACTGAATGTAATACTGCTCAATCAATAGTAATCGATGCGCATGCGGCCAAATAATTTTTATGTAATCATTTTACACCTTGAGTTACATTGCTGGCAGTTTAGTAAGTAGAAATATCTTTTAAAAATGAAGGCTATGTTCACCGCGGATAGAGTAGCTTCACAACAAATAAAGAATTGATCAAAACCAGCAAAAGTTTCGGAGTGTATTCAATTGAAAGAAACAATAAAATATAGATATTAAAGCTGTGGACGACCAAATCAATAGATAGCGATCTGCCAATTTGGAGCGCCTCTGCCATTAGGATTTAGGGCGCACGCGAGCCAGCGCCTCCGCCCACCCCGACGCAGTCGACGAGGCAATCGCCAATAATGAGCCTTGCCCCACTTGCAGCGAGGGGTGCTGCGACTAGAGCTGGGAGGCTCGTTGGCCGCCCTCGAGCTGAGCGCCATGCGGGGCCCGCCGTGCTGGATACCTAGCAGAAGTGAGCGCTTCTTTGTTTTTCGTAGCTTATACACGCCGCGCCAGCACTCTCTCGTCAACGCCAGCATCTGCAGGCACAGCTTGCAGCGAAAAGAGTGCGTGGCCTTGGCACTTGTAAGACACGATCAGTTCTGCTGAGCTAGCCGCAACGTGTAGCGAACGAGATAGCAAATAAAGACGTTCGCAGGGAAGAAGACGGTCGCGCCGGCGGCAACAGCGGCGAAGGCACCGGCCACCTTCCGCGACTCGTTGCGGGTGACGCTGCTCATCGGACAGGCCTTCTCCCTACTCCCGGTCGACGGCATCTTCAGGCACGCCTCCGACGTCAGGTGGGCTCCAACACTGCCCTCGGCGCGTCGCCGGTCCTTCCTCGGGCGCGACATTTCTATGCGATGTTTATACTTCAAACATCAGCTAGCCGGCGTAACGATTGCATCTTTTCCAGATTCCGCTGGCTCTCGTGGAAGTTCTTCTACCTCTGCCTCTCGCTTGGTGGCCAAACCTTCATCACCGTGATGTGCATCCACAAAGTAGTGAACACGCAGACGTCGCTGAACGGAACTAGTAAGAACAGCAATGTCTTGTAATGAGTTGGGCTGCGCCGCACCCTCGCTGATCCGCCACCCGTCGCAGCGCCCATCGTGTTCTACGGCACCACGTGCCTCACCATGCTGACGTTCCTGAGAGTGGCCCGCCGCTGGCCCGAGCTGAGCCGCCGCGCGGCGTGCCTCGAGCGGCTGGACCCAGCGTACGACGCGGCGCTCGCCGCCAAGTGTAACGGCACCTGCGCGCTCGTACTGGCACTGGCTCTATGTAACTATGCTCTCTGTAATCGCGCTGCTCGCCCGCCTGTGCTCGTCCTGCGAGTGACCGCAGCTCGCACCGCGCTTCCTGTTTTAGTGGAGCACATCCTGTCGCTGCTGTCGGCGTTCGCCAGCGCGACGCTCTGCTACCCCGAGTTGGCTCTCTACGAGGGCTTCGTGAAGCACTTCTACCCGTGGGTCTTCAACTACCTGCCCTACTCGCCACTCTTGGGAGCCGTCACGCAGGTCACTTGTGCACTTTGTCGGAGAAAATGCTTTGTTAGCGGTGGCGCTGGCTGACAACAGTCGAGCCCTTCGCAGAGCCAAGCCGCGCTGCGTCGCCTCTTGTCTTTCTAGTAACCTTACTGCACATTATCAAGTTTTATGTATGACTATATATATATAGAATATATAGCGAGATGGAGAGCGATGCATTAGGCTTCACAGCAAGGCTCATGGGCCGTGAGGCCGTGGCTCGCGAGCAGAGCACAATGACTGAGCTGGTTGGTGTGTTGTGCGCAGTTCCTCCACTTCCAATCGACAGTGATCTGGAACTTCTCTGACTTGTTCGTGATCTGTGTGAGCTACTACCTGACGTCGCGCCTCGAGCACGTCAACGCGAAGTTGACTGCGGCAAGGGGAAAGGTACGCGCCGCTAGACGCCCGCCAAGCGCCAGGCTACGCCGCCGGCCGCTCTGAGCGGCTCCATTGCCCGTTGCAGTACCTGCCCGAGGCGTTCTGGCGCGCGGCGCGTGAGGCGTACGGCCGCGCCGCGCAAATGGTGCGTACGGCCGACGCTGTCATCGGTGGGGTGGTCTTCATCTCCTTCGCCAATAACCTCTTCTTCATATGCCTGCAGCTCTTCAACACTCTAGAGTGAGTTGCACGGAGTAATTGTTCAAACGAATCGTTGCATTGCGGAACTGACAATCGAGCCGCAGATGCACAAAACATACGATGAGTATCACGATTAACGACGTCATGACGTCCTAAAAGCGGCTTCTCTGTTTGCAGACACGGCGTCAAGGGCATGAACGAATGCAGCAGCCAGGAGACAGGGTAACTAAACTCGCTGAATGCTCTATTCGAGAGCAACGCTCCTCTCGCGTAGGAGCGGGAGAGCGCTGATCAGCGGACGAGGATTCCATTACAGGTCCACCGTGCTCGGGGGCTACGAAGCGGTCGTGTACTTCCTGTTCTCGCTGGTGTACCTGATCGCCCGCTCCGCGGCCGTCTCGCTCGTCGCGTCGCAGGTCCACGCCGCCTCCGGCTCACCGGCGCCGCTGCTCTACGACGTGCCTTCGCCCGTCTATTGTGTCGAGGCAAGACGTTGCCAGTCACGCCACATTTGATCATGAACGGACGCTTCTTTCGGCTGAGCGTTTCACCTTTGCAGGTGCAGCGGTTCCTAGAGCAGGTCAACGGGGACAATGTGGCTTTGAGTGGGCTGCAGTTCTTCAGCGTAACTCGCAGTCTCCTCTTGACGGTTAGTGGCCTGGACGTTTTGCTATGTGCCGTTGTGCAGTCGAGTCGAGTCGAGTCCAGGACTGACCCGCGGCGCTTGCTGTCTGCTGCAGGTGGCGGGCACGATAGTCACGTACGAACTGGTGATGTTCCAGTTCACGACGCCGCAACCGCAAGGAGCCGCCGACAACGCCACGCTAGCGCGCTGAGCCACTGGCGCTCAGGCGAGACTCCACCCTCAAATGCATTGTTAAGCTTTTCAATTAATGTGCACTGAATACCGTATTCTTCCAATTCTTTTACTTGAATAGACTCACTGACTCCACCACATTACTCATTATGTCTCGCAATAAGCCAGAAACAACTCGATGGTTTTTCGCTTCGGCGCGAGTACCGAAAGGATGGCAGGGCCCTCGTTCAACCACAATTGCGAAAGCGAAGAAAGCTAAAACTACCAGGCCACTCCAGTAGATTTTTAAATTTTTGTAAAAATTTAGGGTGTAAAAATAGAGATGATTTTGTTCGTCGATTGTTCGTTGATCGCCGAAGATCACTCGGCAGTCGGCATTTAAGACACCGCCACATTTTGTTCACAGGCAGCGACAAGATTTAACGCGGTCAAGTTCACAATTAACAATATTAATTTCTTTATATAGCGATATGTAGACTTATGTAGCATAATAAAATGATCTAAACTATTTTTGTAATGATTCAAATTTAATATAACTATTAGAAATATCACATTAGGCGAAGTAAAACTATAATGGACGAACGCGTGCGCCGACTTGAATAATGATCATCAAATATGCAATGCGCGACAACAATTTATAAGTGCTCGTCCAACAGGCTGCGATATCTCCAGCGTCGGCAAGGTTAAGCGAAGGACATCGACATCACATTTTGGAGAACAGTATTGCAATAATTAAAGAATTAGAAGCCATTAATTGCGACAATAAAAGTAAAATAAATGTTTTCCTAGAATCTCCTAAAATTTCACCCAAATTAGGAACATTACGATACATGGAACTACCAGCACCTTCAATATGTTTCTTTTTTTATGTGTAACCTTTTACTGTCTACTTAAATTTGTTTTTGTGGATTTTTTGTTATATTGTATTTTGTAGAAGATTTGAATATTATTGTGTTCCTTTGTGCGGCACTGTGTATATTTTTTATTTATTCTTTTAAGTCCATACAAAGTTTTCCTGGAAGAAATCGCTTTCAGCGATAAGGCCACCCATTGTACTTCTCTTTTTTATAACTTTTCAATTATATATATTTTTCTTTCGTGTGAAATAAAGTGTCTTTATTATTATTATCACCACACACTTTGAATATAAAGAATATTGATGAGAATAAACTAGAAAATGGATTTGTATCACATTAAGAAAAGAGTTTAATAATTTATTTCAGAGATTGTGTCAAAAATCAAGCATTAACAAATTTTTTAGAGAACTGACAGACACTAAACTAAAATTCATTTTGCTACAGACACAACATGTCATGTGGACTTGTGAGGGTTTATTTAGCTCATTAGTTGCTGTCTTTAATGGAAAATAAGTATAGAGTTGTACCTTTAGTTGTGTCAAGTTTATTTTAAAACAAAATCTGTAGAAATTATCTAAGCCTGGTTAAGTAAACAGATTTTAAATTATAGTCTCAAGATCAAGACAAAGACAGCTATTTCATCCTCAGTCAAAAGAAGTAATTATAAAATAGTTATGAAATTTTCAAAATAGATTCCATTGATCCAGACGTACAAGTGGCAAATAACTATTTTTAGTATGTAGAAAAGCTTAAATAGTCTACTTTAAGATAAATAAATTATTTTTGGACAACCTTTCTGTTTTGTTTTATTAATTAGTGAAAAATTAAAATAAGACGCATAAATTAAACAAATCTATCACATTTATTAAATAATAATAACAATTATGCATATAATAGTATGTATTCTGATTGACACATTTTCATAAAACCTTCAGAGGTCTATCTTAACTACTATCGAAAGAACGTATGAAAAATTTATTTCATAATTCTACAGAAGTGTGTCCTCATCTCTCAATTCTCCACTCAAAAGTGTATGTTGGCTTGCAGCACCTAACAGCGCTGTGCGTTCAGCAGAAGACGTTACTGAATCACAACTTAGAGATGCTGAAACAAAAAACACATCAGAACTGATTCCATTGATAGAATAATAATATAGGAAAGTTAGATTGTAGATAAGAAATGCGTGTAGAGAAAGGAATAAAAATTACAAGCAGTGATCAATCAAGGTTTACTTTAATTGTCAATTATTTTCCATAGCTAAGTATTTTATAAGATAGTAGAAAGCAAGCGCAAGAGAGGGTAGGAGCAGGAAAAAGTTGGGGGTAAAAAGGAGAATTGCGGGTACATACGAAGATCATTTTACCGTCGGGGCTGGCTCGCGGCGTCGCCGCGGCCGAACGCACGCCTGGCGATTCAGACATGGACGCTTGGAGACTGTAGCTCTCTCTGCAATTTCAAATTAGCCAATTGACATAATATTATTTTCATACTACATAATAGGAATCGTATGTAATATTATATATATATATATATATTACCTAATTCAACAAATTTCACCGATAAGTTATTAAAATATTTGTTCACTTCTTTAAAAATGAAGAACTTCAAAATAAATTTATAAAGTGACCAGCTAGAGCCACTTCCTATAACTACAATTTCCTTATTCCATCAAGATATAAGCTTTTATTTACTGTAAGACGCAACGCAACGGCAACGGAGCAGGCAGGTCTCTTTCATTGTATGAGATCACAGCTGCCCATGGACGTCACGTCACAATTCGCGCTTTACTGGTATATTGAGTGTGTGTGTGTGTAATTTCATTCGATATTGTTGCTTACTTAGCGAAACACTACTTGTACTGTTCAACAGTGGTATTGTGAGCACATGTTATCACTTATCACGACAATTAGTATGTCAGCATATGCTTTAGCATGGCCCAGCCACTGTCAAGCCTTGCGACTCGCGATTTTATTTCTATTCCTACCTGTATCCAGAGGTGGAGGAAGTTTGTGATATCTCGCTGTCATAAGAGGTATCAGTGTGAGTGGCATTCGGTGGGAGTAAGCCCGGCCAGACTCGTCGAAGGGGTGTAGATTCAGGTCCCGGGGAGGAACAAGAGTCTGACTCTAGACGTATGTGAGTTAACTGAAATATAAATAAAATTTCTTACACTAAAGAAATAAAAACTTACAAAAATTTGTGTTTTTCTATATAATTAATTAATTTATATGTTTTATTGTGTTTATGTTTAAATGGGAGGCGCTGAAAACTGGTATATATGGTTGG
Source organism: Delias oraia (assembly GCA_018230265.1). Taxonomy (NCBI): domain Eukaryota; kingdom Metazoa; phylum Arthropoda; class Insecta; order Lepidoptera; family Pieridae; genus Delias; species Delias oraia. The sequence goes on along the minus strand of DWCF01000013.1, from coordinate 33,313 downwards.
GCATACATAATTAAAAAAAATTTATTTCCTAATTTTTTATTGTTGTTTTCTTTTTTATATTTTATTTAAAAGTTAAATAATTTTTCACAAGAAAAGTACGAATCTCTTTTTAGTTTTGACCTGGGGTTGGTTCAAGGGAACAAATTAAGAATGCTTACATCAGGCTTGGAATTTCTACTGCGTCGAAACTTGAAGGTCTTTTTGGAAGGTCCGTGAGATCTTTGCAGGCGAGGTCTGTTCTCCTCCAAGGGATCTTCTCCGGCGGAATCGCCCATGGACAGAGGAGAGAGTGGCGTTTGAGATGTCTCACCTGAGACATAAAATCAAGTGATTTACTTATTCAAATATTAAGGAGTGAAAATTATAATATAAGGATGTCCCAATATTAATGCAAGATACGAAATAAGGTTGCCAACACATTTCTATTAATTTTGTGCCATCTATATATTTTCCATTTACACACACTTTTCGGTTCAAATATTGCAACACAATATTAGGTTTTTACAATTTTTACTTTATCTTGAACCTTAAGAGTTTTGAAAAGGTGGCAACACAACAAAAGCGGAGTTGTTCATATATAGTAACGTATCTTTTTTTTTTTAATTTTTAGTTCTTTTTCAACATTCTGGGTAATTTATTAATATGAAAACAACGTACCGGTGTTAAGTTTAAATTCCACTGAAGAACCGAATCGTAACTTCTGCGCGTTGGTGTACGTGCCACCTTGTTTCTGATCGCTGTTTGATGGAGGACCTGAAAATCATATAATAAATTAAAATATTACTAATTATACGATTTATATTATCCAATAGGAGAGCCACGTTTAGTCTGACGTACTAAATCCGGGACGTCAGAAGATACTACAGACTCACAGAATACTAGAGTTAAATAGTACAAGTAGGTACTTGGAGTGAGTATACTGCAGTAAACTGCAGAGATCTCATCTGCACAACTTGTCACTAGAAAATTCAAGTGATCATCATCATCATCATCAGCCTTATCAAGTCCACAGCTGGACATAGGCCTCCCCCAAAGACGCCCACCTATTACGATCTTGACCGACCTGGGTCCAGCGGTTGCCCGCGACCTTCATGAGATCGTCTTTACATCGCGTGGCAGGACGTCCCACTCTGCGTTTCCGGTACGCGGTCGCCACTCAGTTAAATTCACTCACTCAATTAAAGTGATACTTAGAATTAATTAAAAGGAAAAAATATGTTCTTAAATCTCACTACATATCAACAAATGATTCAAAAAGTGCCAAATCAAAGATCACGTGAATAATGCACGGCCTCGACAATACTGAACTTGCTTAGCCTACGGTATCCTCTGAATTTTTGAAAGATTATTCAGTTATCTTCACCTAAGCATTACTTCTAGATACCTACTTGAATATTATGTTATATGGATTTTTACCTATGAAATTGGCAACACCATTGTCAGACGCTCGTCCGTTGTTATTCGACTCATATAGCGGCACATGTTGGCTCGTTGTTGAACTGCTCGACAGCGACTCTGAAAAATATTTTTAAAAAATATTTAAAAAAAATTAAAAATGTAAGAGGCTTATTTTCTAAGTTTAAAAGCAAACTAACCTACATATCTTTAATGAAAATTTTGTTTAACATAGACTGGTAAGACGGCTGTTATAAACTTGACGTATCTATATATATATTTTAATGAAAATAGGTAGGCAAAGAAGCAGGCGGCTCACCTAGGATAAGCGGTCCTCGGCCCATGGGCACCCTCAGCCCGCTAGGCGGCGGGTGTGATGTCGGCCATATAGGCATAGGCACGCTCTTTGTGATTGTATTCACAAATTGACTAATTTCTGTGTTTAAATTTGAGGTATATAGTTTACAAATAATACACCCCTTGTATTATAGGCCAAATAGATAAAATTGGTCGTGTTTACCTCTCTGTGCGGCAAGCGTGGAGGGTGGATGGTCAGGCGTGCGTGGCAATCCCGCTCGTCCCACCAACATGGAGATCAGCGAGGGTCTGTGCTGCTGCTGCTTCTCAGTCAAGTTGCGGGGCAGAGCCTCGGACGCCCGTTTGCCCCCACCTTGGCCTATACTCTCCGCTATTTGCTCTGGAAAATAGATCAAGCCTGAGAATATCTTTCTTTTATTTGAAAGAAAAACTTCAGGGGTCAGGATCTCATAAAATATAGTCCGAGTATTTCCAGATAAGAAATCAACTCGCTGCAGGAACATTGATCCTCTAAAAAGTGTAATTTTCCCTTTAAGGCCGGCAACGCACCCGCGGTTTAATTGAAGCTAGGTGACCTCGGGCGGCAGACCGCTAATCATGTTGCCTTACTTTACATATAAAAAGCTTGGACAGGCCACTTACAGCGGATAACATCATGTTAAAACTTATACATATGTGGATAATAATTTAAAACTCGTCTTGAAATGGACAGTTCCCATCTCTTCTAGAGTAAGGGAGTTTACAAATTTTCTTTTCTCTTGCTTAAAGTAAGCCCGTATATAAGCCTGTATTTTTAGAGGATTTATCGGCAAAGGAAGTGGGGACGTTGCATGATCGCGATGACGTAATGACGAGTAGAAAGCGAGTTGAAGGGGCAACTGGATATCAGTGGCGCGGCGAAATGTAGCGACACATTCTGATTGGGGTGCCCGGAGGTGACGGAAGTGCCTTAGGAACTCTGTGTTCAGCGATTTATCTTTATTTCTTTTTAAAAATCAAATAAGCTTCTGATCATTAAGAGAATATATATTTTTATGGAAACGGAGGCAAACGAGAGGCTCACCTAGGATAAGCGGTCCTCCATGGACACTCCTAGCCTTAGTAAAACTGCGGGTGCAGTGCCGGCTTTTAGGGATAGGTAAGCTCTTTGAAATTTGATGATTTAATGGCATTTGCACTTTTTAAAGTCTTTGTTCAAACACTAACCGAATTTATAATGATCATGCGAGTCTCTCATAGTGCGCAATTCTCTCGCGAGTTCAGCGAGCAACGCGCCGCGGGCACGTGCTGCCGGAAGCTTCAGGCCACGAACACGTTCTCGCACGACGAATTGCATATGACGCTCATGATCACCGATGGGCGGTTGGGATAACTGTCAACGATATAAAACACGTGAATTTCATTTTATAAACCTATGACTCCAATTTAAATAGGACCACATATTTTATGAACGTCATAAAAACTAAAGTTAAATAGTCAGATGATTATGAACGATTGTATTTCGCAATGAATGTATTGTAAAGCATCAATCACTCCAGCTTTCTATTATTGACATTCTAATTACATTTTCATTCATTTTCTAATATCACACATTGAAATGTGTTCATTTTACGCCACATTTATCGATATAATTCCAAGAGCCTCCGATATCGTCGCTCACTCAGCGCCACAAAGTACAAGTACACGTTGAAATTTTTTGAGCCTAAGGTATCATTCCGGCTGCGCCGAAAAAATTAGTGCGTTAGCATGGCTGTCCCACGGACACAACAGTGTTAAAACACTCGTTCGACCACTGTCTAGCCCGTCTGTAGACCAAATAAATTATATTTTTTTATTCAAAGCCATAGCTCTCGCTTCGCGGTAGGCTTATAAGAGCTCTAATAAACCTCGAATTTTGTCGGTGGTTAACGATATCTTACCTTATGTAAAATGAACGGCTGCAGAAGCACATAGAGCGGTGTGCGATAGGCCACCGTGTGCTCCAAAAAGTCCCAAAGATGATGCGAGGCCTCGTTCCGACGGCCAAGATCGCGTATACCCCGTGCGATTCTGCCCCATTCGCTGCACAACTCGCTCGTGAAACACGCACACAGCACTTTGAGGGCTGAAATTCATACACACAAATCGATAATATGTATTTTGTGGTACATAGAAGGTTTAATAAATGTGCGGAGAGAGTGTCTTCCTAATGCGGTTAGTTTTTTATGGTATAACGGACAACAGAGTATGTGGGTCTCCTATATGGTTACAGAATACCGCCGCCCATAGAAAACCACGCCTCAGTCCGCACACTGGTTTTGCTGCCGGATGTTTACGCCGCGTAAGCGATATAATTTCAGAGAATTCCGTCAGCATGATTCTTCCACGAGTGCGACAGTTCTAAGACATTCTCTCGGCCACTTTCAAGCCTTCGTTTGCCTTCCTGTCCTGTTTTTTATTAAAAATCCCGCTCACCTAGAAACGCGATGCGATAGAGCTGATTGGACAACCTCGTCGTGTTCCTTGTGTCACGGCTGCCCGTGAACGTCAGAGAATTGACACGTGCGTCTGCTGCGTTGAGTTTGGCATTGACAGCTGCCAGCTGTCCGGGCGGCGCTGGCGGGCACAACGCGTTCAGCACCACAGATACTATATAACTAACATCCGATTGACGTAATGGCGGGACGTCTGAAAAGATTAAACAAAAAAATTACTGACACTAAAATAATACTAACGCACTAATGGGTCCAGCTTGTTTGAAATGATACCACGGGCTCACATAATACTCAGCGTAAAATGGTAGTTGTACTTGAAGTTGTTCGTCTGCCATTTTTCGCTGAGCCAAAGTAACCGCTGATTCCAGATCGCTCAAGATCGCAATAGGTGGGCGTCTTTGGGGAAGGCAAATGTCCAGCAGTGGACTTTGATAGGCTGATGATGATAATGATGCTTAATAGTGCTCTGCTGCCTACAAGTAGCCGCTACAAGTGGCTCAGCGACGTTTGGAGCGCCCATCATACACACATTAACACAAATACAATAAAAGAAAAAATTTAGAGCACCATTACAAAACATTACATAAAAATTTTATCTTGTATAAACAACCTTATTATATCACTTGGTTCATCCAAAAGTTTATGAACAAATACTAGTACTACGGATCACATTCCAGAAGTAGCTTTTTCATAAAGTTTCAGAAGAAAAAACGAAAAAAGCTCTTTTGCTCTTTACAACACTGACAATTCTACTTTTCTATAAATATCTATAGGGTCTTTCAAATAGAGCGGGTTCATGTTAATAATCTGTGGCAGCCATTTTGCTTTCGCGGCATCTTAAATATATTTTTTCTTATTCAGTCACTGATGCCAAATTATCATGGTGTATGGTTGGTGGTTTGAGGTGAAGTGTTCGTTAGTGCCAACTTTGCCTGTTTCACGGCACACGCGGATGCCTCTCAAAGTCTACTCTCCAACGATTGGTGACCAAATTAGAGGCTACCGGTTCGGTAAACAAGCAACCAACACCTTGGTGTCAAAGGAATGCCGTACGTGAGTGTTCAGGAGACTCCTCGGCAGTCGATTTCTCGCTATGCAAAAGAACTCGGCCTTTCGCAGACTTCAACTTTGAGAATTGCGCATCGGAACTTGGGCCTACATCTATACAATATCCAACTGACCCAAGACCTCAAACTTAACGACCATAGACAACGTGTTTATGAATGGAACATTGATTCATCCTTGTTGAAAGACCCTATAATAAATGTGCTATTTTAATAAGCCATATAGAAATGAATAATTATATATAGTCTTATAATTTACCTTTTCGTCCACTTCCAACTCGAAGACAGAGAGGCATAAACAAATTCATAAGCATGTTCTCGGTCTTCTCAGCTGATGGAAATATTGCACTACCGCCACACATTTGCTCCAGCGAGTAGCTATCCTGAAAGACATTATATACCTAAGATATTAAAATTATTTTTACTATTAAAAATAACTAAATAATTAAGTATTACAGCAGTATGGTAACTGGTACTTTCTACAACAGCTTGTAGGAGAAACAACGTTCGTCTTTGAACTAATAATATTATATAGATATGAATGCAATTCTTTTCTTATAGTATAGCGGAAAACCGTGCAGGTTGGTCTCCTATCTGGTAAGATAACACCGCCGCTCATGGACAACCGCGCCAAAGGCCGTTTTAAGACACTCGACCGGCCACTGTCATACCCTAATAAATCGAATATATTATAATTGTTCGGGCCGGGTTCGAACCCGATACATCTAGTATCACGGTAGACTTATAAACCACTTAGCTTCGAGGCTCTTAAAAGTTAATGAAGAGATAATGTTTTGTTATTTTTTTATATATTTTAAGTATATTGCCGGTTCTTCTCGGTGGACTTAGCTTGGAACAAGTGTTAGATTTATTTTGACGTTCAACTAGCTGCATTTTTGTATTTATGTTGAATGAAAATATTTCTTTGTAAAGAAGTTTTTTTAAGGTGTTCTGCTCATTGCTCTTGTTAGTATTGTCCAAATGCAAGACCAAGACCGCCTAATTTTAGTAGCACCAAGACTGACCGTGTAAGACTTGAGCAAGGACAAGACTAAGCCTGCAAGACTCGCGCGTCTTGCAGGCTTAGTCAGCTATTTTTTTTGGCAGTGATTTATGTAATTTGTCATTAAACCTTTACACATATTTTATAAATATGGTCTTTACTATGGCTATACTAATTCAACCTATTCTATTATGTTCCTATTCTGATAGGTTTTTTCAAGATCTGAAGTAATCTTTAATAAATATCAATAATCTAATACGTAATTTCAAGACTTGCAAGACTCTTGCTGCAAGACCAAGACTGGGAGCGTAATACAAGACCAATACCAGGTGTATTGGCGCAAGACCAGGGCTGGCTAAGTCTTGCATTTGGGCAACACTAACCCCTGTATTGATGACTTGCAGTGCAATCAGCCGAACGACCGTACTGCAGAAGTGCGGCGGCGGCGGCTGGGACATCAGCGCGGCCGTTGCTGAAGACAGATTCTCACCCGTGTTGTTCTCTGACACTATCAACGTCTGAAATATATAGAAACACGATTTAATTATATACTTCGTCAATAAGGAGTAAATGAATTAACAGTAGGTTTGGACCCATGATCCATAGTAGATTTTAAATCGTATTCACTAAAAGAACAATAAAAAATTAAGCAATTTTTAAGGTAATCTTACAAAGGGGTAGGCGCTTGGCCGTATCCCCCACCACAAAGCGCGTCGTTTCCCTAAAACTAAACTAAAAAAAGTTTTTAAAGCCGCCTATAAAAAAATAGTGTCGACTGCCGTTTTGGTATACTCTGCCTTCGATGAAAAATATTTGTTGATTTAAAAATGTCAAACTCATAACTCAAAAGCATTTATTTAAAATACCCATAAGGGGCATCTTTGAAAGTCAAATTATAATAAGAAAGCTACCATTCACTAGTTTAGAAGGTACCAGTTGGTACTTGTGAAGGTTTCAAGCAACTTTGTTGGTAATCCACTGAATCGATATTGAAAATTCTTTCACCAACAGAAAGCTACGCTACTAGTAAAATAGGTTTATTAATCCAAAAATAAAAAAAATCTTTATAGATTGTCGGATTTGGAAAGTAAATCGATGAAAAAACCTAACGAAAATGGTTCTTACGAACACCGCTTTAACGATGAGAGATATATGATGAGTTTGATAATGCCTATATAAAGCTCAGGACGGCATAACTTTAATAATTTATATGGCAAAGCAACATTTGCCGGTTCTAGTTATAATTACCTGTACGGTGTTGAGAAGCGTTTTAATCTGTTGCCAGTGCATTATATAGGGGCACCGTATCATCGTTTCATATACACCTTTCAATAACACAGCTGCCGAGTCCCAATCGGTGTTTCGCTGAAACACATGATATTTAATTTATATATACATTTTTTTATAGTATAGCGGACAAAGGAGCAGGTGGGTCTCCTATATGGTAACAGAACACCGCCACCCATTACCAACCGCGCCACACTCCCCGCATTGGTTGTATTGCCGGCTTTTTACACCACTTAAGCGGAACTTGTAAGCCTCGGATATCCTCACTCACTCTGCGAAACACGGTACAAATACGAAGAGCCGGGCAAATTAGTGCGTCAGTAGTATACTTCAGCAGGACTTTCCCACGGGTGCGAAATTATTTTAGTCACAAAATTTATAACTCAAGAAGCCTTTTCTTAGTTTTACATTACTATAAAAACTTAAATGTTATTCCGTGTTGGTTTTTTTGGGTTTGGCGAGTCCAATACTGGTTCATAATTGGACCTGCTAAGTAACTTACCCATAAAGATTACTTTTGCAAGTCCTTTTAGGCACAATTATTAGTAAAGCTACCATTGATTCGGAAGATATACCTCAACGTGCAGAACCAACAAGAAACTCATAGGATTTAATTTATTTATCAGCATTTTAAGGGTACCAGTTGGTGCTCTTGCAGAATATTTTATGCATCTTTGTCTTCTCTATACTGGTTTATTTTGTAAGCTTTCTTAAAATACTTTTTATAAGATAGTCCGATGTTTATGGTTCAAAAATCTTATTTCTCTAACTCACATATTAATTATATATTATATTACAAATTATTATTATTTATTACAACTACTTACTCGTATACTGGGTTTCTTAGCGATCTTAAGGAAGACCTTGTCGAGTCTTCTCAAAATCATGATGAGGGCCGGTCTTAGCGCATCATCAGCCCAGTCAGCCGCTGGTAGCACTTGCATCATGTACCGCTGTAGACCACGACATCCCATAGACTCGGGGTCGTATGGCGACACTTTGAGGAGAGAATGGGCGATTTCCGCTAAACGCTGTAGAAATATAGAAAATTTTAATGTAACAGCAGTTCGCTAAATTGGAATTGGAAAGTAATCTAAAACTGTAATTTCAAATCGTTAAAATAAAATGAAATGGCTTAAACAGTTCTGCTGAGTTAGTCTTGCCCGTTCTTACGAGGTGTGGACGAGCGTGTAACCGGTAGTAGAGTGAGTCATTGATGTATGAAAGTGATTGTAAATCTTAATTGAAGAAAAAAATGAATTTTTAAATATAGTTAAATATTTAGACAATTCCGAGTTAGCTTTAGCATTTAAACTATTTCTATGTATATGTATATAAAGAAAACCTCTAAGAGTGAAGTTATACTTTTTCTTTAAGAGATGATGACATTGATGATTTTGATTTTTTATCATGTAAGTGAAATTTTTTGATTATTTTGGATTTAATTAATTATATCATTAATTCATCTGAATTAATGGTTTTAAATATTGTTTTTTTGGTTTTTATAAATCAACAACATTTAATATTTTTTTTTAATTATATATGCTAAATATTTAATAAATATCAATTTATTAAATTAATTTTTAGCATTAGTGGACCACCTTAGTAGTGGAACCTTAATGTATCCTTCACAGACTATAGTAAAAAATAAATAAAAAAAAGTTTAAAACTTACAGCATGTGATTTAGAATCCAACAGCTCGACCGGTTTCCCTTCACTGCCTCCGCTGGCTTTGGAGCCGTTAAGCTCTATCAGCCTCGTGCTGGCACGCCCTATGAAGTCACCAACCAGAGACAGCAGAACATCGCGGGGACGACGATACTCAGCACGTACCAGCTTTAGACATTACACAAAAGACGAATAAATTTATATACACGTCGGAGAAGGCCACCGACCTCATTCACTAAGCAAAACACAGTAGAAGTACAATTTCAAGTATAACTACCATTTCACGCTGAGTATTCTGCTGAGTATGTGAGCCTGTGTTATCGGTTTAGCCGGCCCAATTGGTGCATCAGCATGGCTCTCTCACGGAGAAAGAGTATTAGTGGTCTCACTCTTATTGAGTAGAGCTTCCCAAAGATACATTATCATATACACATATCTTTACAATGTACACAAATGTAACACCTGCCAAAATATGATTTGATTTAATCAGCATACTTCACTGTCTTCAGCGCCCGTATAATCCGTGACCGGTGGGAGTCTGGAATGGTCACTGACGTAGCGGGAGTGAGATTCATCATCCAGGATATCTAAAGTCATGAATGGCGTTGCGGCAGTTCTAGGACAACCTCGTTGGGAGGAGCCCTTGTGCTCTGGTGATGTTCTGTACGGGCCGTTGTATGACCTGTTAGCAAAGATTATATTCATTAAATATAAAAAAAATTGTATATATTAAGCTTTTAAAGCCAGCAACGCATGATCTTCCAAGAGCTAGAGGTGCCCATGAGCGGATGACTGCTTATACTAGGTGAGCCTTTCGCTCGTTTGCCAGCGTTTTTAGTATTTTTTAGAGATATCTTACTTGGAAAGTCCTTCGCAATTGTTGACCAAAGTCTTGATGGCAATTGCCAGCTGTTGTATTATCTCTTTCTCTGTCTTTCCCTCTCTGTTATATGTCGGCAGTTGTATTTGCTTCACGTAACACGGCAAAATGGCTTCTAGTATTATCTAAAATCAATTAAATTTATACTATTTATGCATAGATATCTAAGTTAAAAATAAGAAACCCATTAAGTGTAAGTAACCAAAAAAAGTCACTTTTGTATAATGTTATAACAATGTCTGTAATTTTACTTTGCAACACATTTAATAAATGGCTATATGTAAAATATATAATGTAATATATAATATATATCTTTGATCTCATAACAAGTTACCAGTTATTTTATTTTTATCTCTAAAATATATAAATTCTAAGATGAATGATCGACCGCTCATGGACATTCCTAGCCGTGGTTGGCCCTAGGTAACGTTACCTTTGATATAAAATTATTTATATTATATCAAATACACCGAGTTTATGTATAATATATTCATCCGTGGGAGAGCCATGCTGAAGCATATGTGGACGCACTAATTGGGCCGGCTTATCCGAAGTGTTACCACTGGCTCACAGAATACTCAACGTGAAACGGTACTTGTAATGTTTTGCTAAATGAGTGAGGATATCGGAGGCCCTTAAAATTGCCGTTTAAGTGGCGTATAAAGCCGCAAAACAACGTGGCGCGGTTGTCCATGGGCAGCGATGTTCTCTTACCATATATGTAGAGGAACAACCTGCTCCGTTGAAAGCTATATTATTGCTTTTATACATTCAAAGTATACATACAAGCATCTGATACCCGCGCATGCTTTCCGCTGAATAGGATACGACCATCACGCAGAGACTTATGCAGTCCAACACATTGACCATTTCCTCCTCATCACGGTAGCAGAAGTCAATGGGCTTCAGCGGTTTCTCCTCCTTTATCAGCTCAGCTATGTGCAAGGGGTCAGGCGATGGTGTCTCCAAACTTAGTAGTAAGTTGAACAGACAGCTTGACTGTACCTGAATAAAATAGCAACCGAATAACACCAGTTTCACATGATCTAGGAACATAAAGCTAAAAATAGTTATAATTTAGTTCAATTATATTTATATTACAAATGACGATATTTTACAATATATATAATTTTAAATAATTACAAATATTAAATACGCAATGCATATAACGATTTTTCTCAATTATCATCAACCCGTGGGAGAGCCATGCTGAAGCATATATATGTGCACGCACAGAGTACTCAGTGTTAAACAGTCCTTGTACCGTGGTTTCACTGACTGAGGATATCGGAAATTTAAATATATATATTAATATAATGAATAAATTGTAAAATGCCGGCAACACAACCAAAAAGGGGCCTGTGGCCTGATTGTCCGGTGTTCTTTTACCATATAAGAGACCCATCTGCTCCGTTGTCAGTTATACTTGGCTTATAACCACTTTCCTACGAGATCTCGGTGAATATTTTTAGTAAAACTTACTTTACTAGCATCCCCATATGCGGCTTCCTCGTCCGTATCTAAAATGGCCGATACAGATCCGAACATTTGCAAAATAAACGGCTTCCTGTTCAGCAAGTAAAATTGTTTGACGGCGTATTCAATGGTGGTGGTCACCAGCTTGTTCGTTTGGAAGTTTGAGTATATTTGTAACAGCGTTGGCATTATTAGCAGGTAGCTGGAATTTCATAAGCGATCGTTACTAGGTATCGTCGGCAAACATGATTTTGCCATATAAATTATCGAAAAAAATACCTCTTCAGAGGATATGTTATAGTTTTTCTTTGACGTAAGGTGACGTTAATGACTTTGAGTTTTGACATTGACATGCATGTTTTTAGTTATTTTGAGATTCATAAAAGGTAACATCAATGCATCTGACGTTGAGAAAATTAATCTTTAATTTATGTAAAATATATATTAACCGATTTGCATATCTACTTGATATGCATACAAAATTTTATAAAAACGTTTTAATCATTTCGGAGGGTTTTTGGCAAGAAACACGGCACACAATAGCGACGCGAGATTTTTACTAATCAAGTTAACAATTTAAGAAATAAGTAAAAATACGCATTTCTAGAACTTTTTTAATAGTATGTATTTATACTAATCTATACATGTGAACAAAAATTCAAGAAAAATCCAGAAAGCGGCTATCAAACTTTATAAAAGAACCTGTTTTGGTTGGTATGGGCCTTGGTAGTCGGGACTGAGTGATTGCATGTGGTTCTTACAACTTTGATTATTCTGTGTGTTCAAATATCCTTCTAATTAATTTCCATTTTTTTAATTAGTTATTTTTATGTAATGTTTTGCATTGGTGTTCCAAATTATTCTTTTATTATATTTGTGTGTTTTGAGGAGCGGTGAAAACCGAATGTCAGCCACCTGTCGTAGGCACACAGCCAAGCGCTACTACCATTTTAAAACTTTTCATTATAATTTTTATGTATCCTATTTTAATCTTGTTCTGTGTTGTTTAAATAAATATATGAAATATATACAAATCTTCAAAGTATACTTAAAAATCTTACCCATTAGTCGAAAATATATTTTTGAAATTGAACGCAGCGTTCACGTAGGTTGCAATAACGTATCTCAGTATGAGTGAATCTTCGCTATGTAACATCAGGGCTCCATTCAAAACGTTCAAGAACAAATGTATATCTCTCGAAGACGTGAAGTTCCCTGCCATCGCTTCAAACATGCGTGCGATCATACGCACCCACCTATAATAAAAAAAAAAACAAAAAATAACTTTAAAAATAACATGTATGGGTATTTGCAAACGAATACGATTTGAGGACCTTCAACATAAGAGCGTACATATCCTTTAAATGCCGATAACGCACCCGTGGCTCTGCAAGGATTGGGTATATCCATGGGCGGAGGACTGCTTACCCTAAATAACCCTCTCCTTGCTTGCCATTTCTATTAAAAAAACACACCTGTCGGAGAGCTATGCGGAAGCACATGATGATAATTGGACTAGTTTGTCCTAAATTTTCCATAGACAACCACGCCATAGTCCGGCGCTTTGGTTTACCGGATTTTTGCGGCACTAAAACAGCATAATTTCAAGGGACTCCGATATCCTCACACAGCGAAACAAAGTAGAACTACCGTTTCAGGCTACGTATTAGCCGGTAGTAGTGCATCAAGATGGTTTTAGCTTTTTGGTCTAGTTTTTTAATCATGCGTCCCATTACCATATTTTGCTATTGGTATATCAGTGTCTTGCAGTATTTATCCATTCATATGAAAGGAAATATTTACATGAATTTATGTAGAACGTCCAAGCCAAGAAGTGTAGAACCAAGCGGGCCTCGACTGTAAAGTGCTAAGTCAGCTTCTAACGCCTTACGAGGGAAAGAGGGTAGTTTCATTAGTTCATCATGGAGAAACACCACTCGCTGAACGACCTGAAAGAGACATATTTTCTAAAATTAATAGACGCAAGATGGACTTATTCTTATTATTATACCTTTTTTTATTGTATAGCGGGCAAAAAAGCAGGGTCTCATTAATTTTAGAGGACCACCACCGCCTATAGGACAACCGCGGCACAATTTGTGGTGCGAGCATTTTACGCCGCTGGAGCGGTATAACTTCTCGGTCCTCCGATACACTTTGTTACACAATGAAACAACCAAGTACTATGACATGCTGGTATTCTCTTAGCATGTGGTATTACTTCGGACGAGGCAGTAGTAGTGCATCAGAATAGCTCTTCCACAGGCAAGACAGTGTTAAGACAATCCGGCCACTAGGAAGCCTTTTCAAAAACTGGGCAGTAAACCAGGTACCCTCGAGCATTGTATGGTTTAGCTTAGACCGGACTAGGACTATATTTACTCTCTGAATCATTCTTGAACATCTATATAAGCTGTTTATAATATTAACTGTCAGAAAACAGGTATTTGAATGAAATAAGAATATCAAAGGAAATAAGTCTAACCATATCAACATTTTTCAATATTGCCCAAGCAAGCAGCACTTTGCCGATTTCCACGAATTTGTGGAGAAGTTCTTGACGCTGCAACTTGTGGAATGCTTCCTCAGGCTCCATATGGACTAGTATCAGCTGGGGATATTGGGAACGCTTGAAGAAGTAGTGGTCGCGAACGTAGCTCTGCGGATTGTGGATTTGACCTGAAACCATTAAAAATGAACTATGAATGAAAAAGGTGTACACTATACATGTTAGTACATAGAGAAAAAATTTAAACTGAGTGTCCTGGTTTTTCTCAGATCTGGGCGTGTTCAACAGCCATACAAGCTTGTTAAAGACATTCCATTCATCAGCTAAAAAATAAATATTTTCACTTGAATTTCATAATAAATTACATCAACATAATTTATTTAATAAAACACAAAAAATATACTTAAAGTTAAAACAAATACAGTGTAAACTCTATATAATGACACTGAAGGGACTGCATTTTATAGCATTATAAAGAGTTATTGTTAAATGGAGAGAAGAAAAGATGGATGGAAGACAAGCTAAACCAACTAAAGCCAATTGTTTTCGACGCTTTAGAGAGTTTGTCGTTAAATCGAGGGACGTTACATGGAGTTTACACTGTATGTAAAAATGTATAGGTATCTATTTAAACAACCCGTACCCTTTTTATGAAATTATAAGAAATTAAGTTATAGCAGGCAACAGAACAGGCAATACGGTATAATTTTAAGTGCCTTCGATATACTCACACACTCCGTGAAACACCGTACAAGTACTGTTTCACGCTGGTACCTCTGTAACAGAGTGCTACTACTTCAGACGAGTCGGCCCAATTAGTGTTTCAAAATGACTCTCCTTTAAAAACTAGCAATGAATTCATGGCCTTACTGAGGCTAACAGTGACCATGGACAATGAATATTATAGTACCTGAGCCTCCTGCCGGTTTGTCTTAGGTTGTATAAAGTTAATAAAATCTTACGTGTCTTAAAATCAACAAGGAAATATTCATCATGTTGTTTCTCCGGTATACCGAAGTAATCCAGAGATTCACGCAATATCTGACAAAATTGAGTGTCTTCCTGAACTGGGAACTGGGAAGGAATCGTACCTTCATTGTCAACTAGAAACAAATAGGTTATATTATAAACTACCACTTTTATTCATGTACTTTTTGTAGTTAAATATGTTTTTTAAATATATGACACTTATTTAAAACTAAGTTCAGGATATGGAAATACATTTGAATTTGTTTCTCTGAAAATAAAGTTTTATTTATTGAGTAGGTATAATAACACAGCCTCCACATAAATTAAGCTAACATTTCTTACCTGAAATTAAAGAAACGACAGTAAAAGTCGAATAATAACTTCTCTCAATTCACACGAATTATTCAACTAGATCTAGTATTTAATTAAACATAAATTTTAATTGCGATTACGTTCTCAACAAAACAATATGACGTTTTTCTTTTAATTTTATGGCCTCTGTGACTAAACATTTCGTCCATAGACAGTGACACTTGACAGTACTAAGCCTAGTTAACAATAGGCTAGTATTTTAATTGAAAGGCGAATAATTCAGTTCAGAAATATTAATTTCTTTACAATAATTATTTAAAAGAATATTTATATTGAATTTTAAAAAACAAAAAATAATTATTTAATTAATTTACCTGGGCCATGTACAATAATCTTCTTAGCAGCAGGAACATTAGCCGTTAGTAGAATCGATGCATCGCACTGTTCCTTTCTTAGAATTTGCTTTAAATCTTTAAACATTATACCATGGACACTGTGAACCACCTAGATATAATATAAACATAAAATATTATATTTTTACATGTCTACCAGCTAAATATGATTAGTAATCATATTTAGAGGCGACACATACTGGGCTCTTTTTTATGCTAAGAGATAACCGGTGCATAGACAACCGCGCCATAATCCATGTTTTTGGTTGTGTTGCCGGCTTTTTATGCCACAGAATACTTAGCGTGAAATGATAGTTGTACTTGAAACGGTGCTTTTAATGTGTTTCGCTGAGAGAGTCAGGATATCGCAGTGTCTTAAAAATGCCGCTTAAGTGGCGTTAAAAACCGGCAACACAAGCAATGCGCGGACTGTGGCGCGGATATCCATGTGCGGCGATGTTCTCTTTCCATATAGGAGATACACGTGCTCCATTGTCCGCTATACCATAAAAAAATCAGATGTAATCTGTATAATTGGTCAATAAACCCAAAGCGAGAGGAAAAACTGTAATAATTACTCTTAACATTGTTTAAGACGACTTCACGACAAACTCACCATCCACAAAATCGACATTGCAGCACCAATAAGCCGCTGCCCATCTTCATGCGGCGTTCGTACATAGAACATCACGTAGCCAATAATGTAGTTGTACAAAGCGAAAGCCGCCTGTTGAGGTAACCGCGGTATGAACCGAATCAGGTGCCTCAACAATTTGAACATCTCATCCTGATGGTCGCGTGTCAACCTCTCTAGCACGTGCCGAAGGAATAACGCCGAATCTTCGACTAAGCAACCCCATATTACCTGGAACAATTAATTAACTTCAAACGTGCATATACATATAAACGACCCCAAAAATACATATTTATTATAGATTTATTTTATTTGTAACAAATTTGATGATCTAAGTCAAAATTCTTTATTCAATAGAACTTCTTTAAAGCTATTTTAATATATCGCTATATCGTTAATAAAGTTTGAATCTCACCTGTTCCAATCCTACGCCTCTCCTAATAAAGAACAGGTGAAAACTTTTAGGAGGCGTCAAAATTTTCAATCTGTTTAATGTTTATACATTTTTTTAACTTAGTCTATAGCTTCAGTGTGCTATCTTGTGACGTTATTATAAAAAATATATATTAGAAATACATAATAACATTAAAATAAGAATTATATATTACGAAAAATGAAAAAAAAACCTCCCAAGATAAGACGCGTAAGCCCGTGATAGCAATTTGGACGAACCGGCCCAATTAGTGCGTCAGCATATGCCTCAGCATGGCACTCCCACGGATGTGGATATAGTTATTATTTAGTGGAAAACGATTATGATGAGTACCCTGATGATAAGAGTTCACCGACGCCCATGACGCCCACGTTGGTTTATTACATTACTTTAGCGACTCAGTCACCGATGTTTTTTTTATCTGGTGGCCAGAGTGGCCTCCGATCACCAATGTGAGGCTGAGAGCGAAGATGGCTCTTCGCCATCGCTTTCGGCGATGCTGAATTTATACCTAAAAATTACCTGATAAGCGACTTCATACACCGAACAGCCGTCCTTTGAGACAGCCGCATCATCCAGAAGTGAAATGATCTCGGCGACAGCGGAACAAAGGACTGATGGGAATAGCGCGGACGCAACTTGGGTGTGATGAGAACCTCGGACTTCTGTTGCTTCTTCATCAGCGGGCGCTATGTACAACAAATCATAATGTATTATTCATACATTCAAGGTTTGACTTTATGATAGTGTTTGGATTTTAAAGAATATTAGTTTCCAGCAGAATAATAAGGGTTTAGCTGCAGTTTCTTCTATAAAAGTACAAAAAATTGTAACCACATAACATAAAACGATCCAGTGAATACCTTGATTGTACTTCTCAAATTTGGTTTCATCATAGTTTTTAAAACATTCACATGTTCACCTACTTGAAATAGAGATTTTTGACTTAATAGGCACTGAAAATAAACAAATTTAAGGCTCAGTTATGACCTCAGCAACTTTTTTAGTGTTAGCTTCTATAACTATGATGCAATGGGATGTACCTACTCGTAATTTATAGTATAAAATTATACCTTCAACAAAAAAGTTGAAGGTATAATTTAATTTAATTTCCAATGCCCGGATTGTGGCGCATTTGTCCATAGGCACCAGTGTTCTCTTACCATAAAGGGGTCCCACCTGCTCCGTTATACATCCGCTACACCGTAAAAAAAGTATTTCCCATAAAAATTACTGTAGAAAAGAGTATGAAGAAACTCTGAGGCTTACGTTCAACATGATCATCAGCCACGTGGTCCAAAGCCGGCTCCCTGGCGGCTTGCCTGGTGATTGGGATCGTTGTGATGAGGAAACTCTCCCTCTCTGCTTTCTTTTTATCATCGCGCTGCTGCAGGGCCTTTTTGATCGCTTCGGTTTGCTGCTTTTTGCGGGTCTTTGTTGCTGTTACCAATGAACGCTAAAAATAGTTAATTGATAATATTGTGTACACTTAAATAATAAAAACTACAGTTCTGAGCGTTTTTCTTAATCATATTGTGGTATGGTATCTGTTGTATGGTAGTCTATGTATCGCATGGTATCTGTGTACTGTATGGAATCTACTGCCTGCAGAAGTAGAGTACGACTTGGTACTTTAAAAAAAAGAACGTACCTAAGGTCAGTAAGGTAGGCCTAGTAGGGGCTGGGGTGTCCATGGGCGGAAGGCCACTTATTCTAGATGAACACCTTTCTCTCTTGCCTCCTGGTTTTCATTCAAATAAAATGTGACAGTGACTAGCTGGAGAGAGAAATGTTTTGGAGGCAAAGAAGGCACACTAGCTGGTATGTAAAAGCAAGGATTTAAAAAATTTACTCTGATTGTTTAATTCTTATGCGTAGCTAAGCCATATTTGCTCAAGTTATGTAGATCCCTTACGTTAAACCGTTTGTTTTTAAGGCGGGCGACGCACCCGCGGCTCTACGACGGCTAGAGTGTCCACGGGCGAGGGACCGCTTATGCTAGGTATGCTCGTTTGCAACCGTTTCGATAAAAAAAGTGGAATGTATCTAAAATTGGCACTCACGTGGCGTTCCTGGTTTAAGGTCATTTCCATATCTTTATCCTTGACTTGCGGACTCCATGGTGGATCAACAACAGCCAATGATTCTATACCGATCTTTGGCGAGGGTAACGTGAATTCGATTCCCGGTGGAGGCACTTTGAACGTCATAGAAGCGCCTTCCTCCATACGGGGCCAGACTTGGTAACGAAGTTTCCACATCACTTGGAATCTTAATATCGCGTTGATTCTAATAAAAAAACATTTGTCAGGATCTGATATTAAAATATTAATAAATATATTAGGGTGATTTAAAAATAGC
This sequence comes from Delias oraia, assembly GCA_018230265.1. NCBI lineage: Eukaryota > Metazoa > Arthropoda > Insecta > Lepidoptera > Pieridae > Delias > Delias oraia. The sequence continues at coordinate 14,138 of DWCF01000013.1, read as the reverse complement.
ACTGTTCATACAAAAAGAAAAACTATAAGATTTACCAATGAGTTATATAAACAGAGAAAAAATTGAGATTGATAAAAAATTATAAAGTATTTTTTTCAGTTAATAAATTGAATTCAAGTATCAAGATTTTTCAATACTTATTGAAAGAGAAAACACTATTTGAGATTAATATTATTTTTTTTATTATTGTTAGTATTAATGTCTTAATAATTAATTGGCAAGTATCAAGATTTACCAACGAGTTATAACAGTGAAAAAATAATAATATTAAAAAAACTATTATAATATATGAATATTTGTCTTTTTATTAATCATAAAAAACTATATTAAATTCATATAATTTTAGAAACTATAAGAATCAATGTTTGTCACTTTCTTAATCAGTTAATAATTTGAAGGAAAGTATCAAGATTTATCAAGTTACAGACATGAACAGAGAAAAATGTCTATATTTAATTAACGTAAGAATCAATCTTTGCTTATTAAATAATTTGAAATGTCTAGATATTTCAATATTTATATGACATAAGAAGACTATTATATTTAAAAAAATTAGTAAAATTTATCAAGGGTTGTCTATTTCTTAATTATTTTATGAAATCTGAAAATGTATCAATTTATATAAACAGAAAAAGTCTATATTTGAGACGGATAGAGAAAAATGTGTTCCCATACCTAACCGAGGGTTCTGTATGCTTCAAATCGTTGTGCATAATTTGTGAAGCCGCGTGCGGCGCCTTCACCGCTGCCAAAATGAATAAGGCCGCCGCACATGAGCTAAGCTCCCGATCAGATTCGAGAAGCAGCTGCCAGGCGACAGGAGCGCTCTCAGCAAATATATCTTCGCTCATAATCGTCGCACCTTTTACGAGCATTGCTAGCGGGGTGTGGTACGCGTCTCGGACCTGGTGTTATAACTAATCAATACCTTAAACCAGGGGTTCCCAAATTATTATTTTGTCACGGCGCCATGATAGCTATTTGACAAAAATATATTCGAAAGAAATAGCTGAGTGCCTACAATAATATTAATTAATACAGAAAAAAGAATTGTAGTTAGCGGCGACCCGCGTGACGTTTTCTACTTAATCTTAATTTTTTTAAATATTATTTATTTATTTATACTTTATACAGAAAATTAAAAGAGGTACGCGGCATTCCACGCTTCAGAAGTCAAGCCTCGTAAATAATTGTTTAAGTTAAAAAGCGAGAGGTATCGGGTTCAAATCCCGGTCCGAACAAAAAAATATAATTTAATTTATAATTTATTCAGTCTTTGGAAGGGCTTAACAGTAACAACCAGGCTATTTGTACTATGTTTCGCTGAGTGAGTAGCGGCGTAAAAATTCGGAAACACAACCAAAACGTAGACTAGGATGAGGTTATCCTTGGGCGGCGGTGTTCTCTTACCATATTGGAGACCCACCTACTCCTTTGCGAGTATGTTAAAATTTATGATTTCTGAAAAACTCATGACGAGTCTCCTTTATGGTAACAGATCACCGCTGCCCGTGGACAACCGCACAATCTCTGCTTTGATTGTGTCGCCGGCTTAATTTTTTAAACGTTCAAAATACCCTTACCTGTCCTTTCAAATATTTGAGTATGGATGGCTGTTCGGGTGGAGGGTAGATGATTGTCGCCGGTTTGTTGACTGGTGGCGTATCGGCATTTGGTACTGTGTGCTTCACACCCGCTGCGCGGTATGCGATACCCACGCTTTCCAATACGGAGCGATCGATCCTGGAACATAATTCGGCAATGATTAGCTATGAGAGCTTCGCAGCTAAGTGGTTTAATAGGTCTACCATGCAGCGAGAGGTATTGGTTTCGAATCCCGGTCCGGACAATTATATTAAAACTTATTCGATAAGCAATTGCGGACGCACTAATTGGGCAGGCTCGTCCGAAGTTATACCACGGGCTCACAGAATACTCGGCATGAAATAGTAGTTCTACTTGAAACAGCGCCTCTACTGTATTTCGCTGAGTCAGGATATCGGAGCTCTTAAAAAATGCTGCTTAAGTGGCGTAAAAAGACGACACAACCAATGCGAGGACTGTAGCGCGATTGTCCATGGTCGGCGGTGTTCTTTTACTATATAGGAGACCCACCTGCTCCATTATCCGCCATACTATAAAAAAGTCTTTATTTTGTGGGCCTTCATCATCACCACTTAAACTGAAATATGCTTCAGCATACCTCTCTCATGGTAAGATAAATTACCTTTAAATTTTTTTTCCTCAATTCCCTCAGTAAAAATAAATTATATTAGATCTTTTTTTGTGTTGATATATGTGGTTGTACTAATAGAAAAAAGTATGAAAAATAGAGAATTAATTGTTTTAAATTACCTATCAGTGCAATGTTCTGATGATTTCCGCGACCGCCTACCCCTCCTGGTTCCTCCCAAGCCTTCCTCACAACTTGTCGCGTTCACTTCGGGACCGAACTTTTCGCCATAGATCTGTGTAATATACACTCATACAAAGAGGTTTTATTTTAGATCTAATAAATAATCCCAATTTCTAAGTTTTTAAAATATTATTTACTAAAAATTGTATCTTTACGAAGTTATGTAAAAACGGTAGTTTCAAGCATAAATTGTTCTGAAATGTGCACAATAAATGAAAAGTAAAATGTGAAGAATTATTGTGTATTAGTGAAATTGGTAACAAGTGAGTAGCCTCATAATAGCTAAAAACTTTTAAAAATTCTTTTATAAATGTTGAGGATATTTTTAATGATAAATTGATTCCTAAAGACAATAGAAATATATTTTTACCTTTCTCACAGATTTAACAAGTCGCTCCGTGGCCCGCATATTGCGCCTAAAGCAGTATGGGTGGCAGAAATTTTGATGGCAGCACATGTAGTTGAACGAGTTTAAAAATTTTACCATCACCTAAAATATATTCGATGAAGTGGAATAATTTATATACCCATATATTTTTATGAATAAGTGTTGCCATAATATTAGATTTTAATTATTTCCCTGATAAAACACAAAAACTTTCAAGAGATATACAAAATATTTTAGACAAGAAATTATTTTTATGTCACCGTAAAGTAGTTTCAGACACCGAATAACTTATAAATTAAATTATAATTATTTGTACCAAGATTCGAACCCGATACCTCTTGCTTTATGGTACATTTAAGAACTCACTGAGGTACGAGGCTCTCAAAAACGAACTGTCTTTTACGATCTTAATATTACTTTATACTTTTAATACCAGACTAAAGCAACAAATATACCTTAAGCCAAGGGTAGCTCTTGTTCTGGTCGGGTAGATCAGTAGAATTACTATCGGGGCTGTCTGGAGGATGATCATGGTCATCCGAGAGCACACCTGGACTCTCTTCACCGCCACTGTCCACGTCATTTGGCATTATCACTGTGCCACCTGAAATTATGTAATATTTTGTTTTAGTGAAATGAAATTTCATAAAAATTTAAACTATTCGTATCAGAATCAAATAACACAGCGCCATGATAATTTTTCATACATAAGATATTTTATATATTTTAAAAATAGTGCATTTTGCCAAGTTTATGTAGACAAAACGCGCTTAGAGCAATTTTTTTCGTCACGACTGACACAAGAATAATTATGATAAAGGTGGTGGTTATTAATAAATTAGCACTAAAGCTGTTGAGAACATTATCTCGCTTTCGAAAGTGGCCGAACACAAGTTGGCCAAATGAGGGGTCCAATGTGGGCATCCTTGTTCCCACTCTCGTACACAGGTTTATGGCCACCCTTTATGTGCAGATTTTGTTTTATGTTAAGGAATTTGTATTATTTCATTACACCCGTAGTTGGTCTAGAATCACTGTAGCTTTTGTTAACTTGGAAATGAATAAAACCTTACAGAAAATAATTATATTAAATAACAAATCAGTAGGTAGGTATGGTAGAAATCTGTGTAGAGACCGCACTAATAACCGCCTTCGCCGGAAACAGGCGAGGTCCAATATGATATGTCGTTAAATGAACCCCGGTGAGCTCCGAACGGCCGCTCAAGCGGGCAATGTTCAAGCGACGGCTCAAGCCTGCTTCGTGTCTCGCAGGAGACGTTCGCGGCACAAAACAAACTCTCGACTCGCTCCAAAGTCCGGGAGAAGCTGTAGAAGCCTTATGAGAACAGCTATATTCTAATCTTTACAGAGAGATAAATTTACTTTAAAAATGCAATTTATGTTCGCTATTAATACATCTAAATAAGTTAATAAATGTGTTTATAGCTAAAATAAGCAGACTCAAGTTGGCAATGTTAAAAAAAATGGACAAATATAATTAATTAAAATTTTTAATTGACAGGTCTGTGTACTAAGTGTAAGAGTGAGAGAGCATAAAAGAGAGAGACGCTATCATCATTATATTCTATTATATAGAGTTGGCGGATTGAATAAAATAACATTTTACAAACAGAATAAATTGTAAGTACCTGTGCCTGGATAAATTTCCGAAGTGTCACTTCTATCGGATAGCGACGAGACTTTTCTTCTGCTCTGTATGGAATCCGAACGCCGACTTATAACTGAAAAACACAACGTGTAAATAAAATGTGTTTATCATTTATACAATTTTGGGTTTCAAAGGTTGTATTGTATAAAGGCTCCCATACTACATATGTAGTAAGGCTTTCTTGGAATAAAGAACTAATATTTAATTATATATATATCTCGTCATACATTCGTCAGCCTCCCTTGTGTCCTTTTGTCGTAGCTTGATAGACCTCCTCTTGAACGATCCATATGCAGTGTGCGTCTGCTGAGTGTTCCTTCGATGTATGCCCGCCTTTCCACGGGACGTTAGACGACTCTTCTTATCTTCTACTCCACCTGGTATCACTTCAGCTAACTGCAATTCAAATAATTCCAAATTAACTTGATGTATGTCATTACACAACTGGGGGTTTTTAAAGCTATTTTGTGCCACGCATCACCGCCGTGTGGCATCACCCGCCTGCAGATGTATTCACAAACCAATACGACTTGGGCATCTTCAAAACAAAAGCATATTTATCCCTAAAACGCCAACAACGCCTCTGCCAATTTTATAAGCAACAATTGGGCCGGCTCGTCCGAAGTGATACCACGGGCTCAAAGAATACTCAGCGAGAAACGGTACTTGATCTGTGTTTCGCAGAGTAAGTGAGGATATCGGAGGCCCTTAAAAGTACCGCTTAGGCTTCGTAAAAAGCCGGCAACGCAACCCATGCTCCAATATGGCTTAGCGAATAACAGAAAAATAGGTTTCTCTTTGTGAGGAATTCCCATTGTCCATGGGCCGCATCATGGTTGAGGACCACAGCTCTATCACAAGCTGGTACACTAGTCCCTTAGAAAAAATGATTACTCACTGTAACATTACTACCGCCGGAAACATTCTCAGGTTCATGCAGTACAAATGATATTTTCCTCTCGGTTTCCACCCCAGCAATGGATTGTAGGCTCTGAGCGGAGGCTTGCGAGTGTCCCATGCTAGACAGTGCCATACTCCAACGACGGTTCGCTTCTCTGTATGAAAATCAATATTCAACATTGAAACAATATAAGAATATCATCTAATTTCACCTACGGTAAATTTTGGTACCTCATGCCAATGTAGCAAAGCCTACTATCTAATGCCTTACTTATAAACTCCTCTCAAGTTTTAAATAAATTGTTTAATTTTATTTACTAGTACAAGATTCATCGGTGTTACACAAAATAAAGGGACTTGTGCTATGTTTCGCTGAGTGAGTGAGCATATCGGAGACCCTTAAAATATGTCTTTCAAGTGGCGTAAGAAAGCCGGCAACACAACCAATCCGTGGACTGTGGCGCGGTTGTCAATAGGCGGCGATGTTCTCTTACCATCTGCTCCGTTGTCCGCTATACTATAAATATATATATAAATAATTCTCTTTTTGTGTTGTGTTGTTCGCTTAGGTACTCTAAAATTTTACTGAATGAGTGAGGATACCGTAGTTCACCTTGTTCCACACTAGTGGCATAAAAAGCCGGCAACAGCCAAAGCGTAGATTGAGGCTCAATTGATCACGGGTAGCAGTTCTTGTACCATGAAGAACTGCTATCTATAGAAATGTGTCACATAAAGTTCATAGACGCTTGATTGATTTGAACCTACAAATGTATTGTTTAAAGTTAAGATTTGTTCAGCAAATTAAGAATGAATGCGATATATCTTGTACCAATCCCGTGGCTAAAATTGTAAAAAAAAATAAAAATATTAATATAATAATAATATATTTTAAATATTAAGTTGAGAGGCTTCTCAAATGTTTTATAAGTAAGGTAGAATATCTAGAATATATTTTTGTATCTTTGTTCGATATTAAATGTGGTACCTATGAACGAAATCTTATTATAACGACATGCTTAGCGTTTTGTTTCCAATTTCATAAGTCTTTTAGGAATCCATTTCTAAGGCAGATTTTTATTGTAATTGAGGTCTTCTAATTACTATATATATGAGAACCCTTACTTATGAACACTGTGGCATTTCAGTCAGTATAAACGGTGGATTCAAATTTAAAAAAAAACTCTAAACTTCTTACCTATTATAGCAATAGAAAAACTACCCACAGAAGCAGATAAATTTCTGGGTAACGTCACAAAACTGCGACTAAAAAGTGAAAACGATTCTAATCATTCAAAATAATGTATTAAAATTTAGAAGTCATACAGGCTCTTGCTAAAAAAGAAAACGATTACTATTATTTACGCCATTAAACTGTAATTAATAATATTTATGAACATTTAAAAAATATTTATAAGTGAGGGTAGATACCTCAATTAGAATCGTTAGTGCAGATATGAATCGGCCGTGCCAGCTATGAAGCATAAAAATCTGCCAATACAAAAAAGGGGTGCCAAGACGAATCCATGCATGCACGTAATGAAAACATGCATTATTTGTACCACATACTCGACTGGCAATAATGTCTGTTGACTGCTAATAGCCCTGTTCAAAAGAAAGTCATTATGATTATGTACGTACAACTCTAACGAAATAAAAATAATAAAACTCACTTATTATTACAGAACAAACGTCTTCGCTTGACCATCCACCTTCGCAAAACAATAATAAATAGAAAATAATCAGACACAACAAACATATTGGCATCTACTTGCGTAATCGCGTACGAGCGAGCGTCGTACCTGTACACTCTGTCCCAAGGGCCTCTCTCCTTCAGCGAGGCGCGACAGGTCTTCGGTAGGTTCTGATACGTTTCGCGAAGGAATGCCGTTATTTCGAAGAGTAGCACGCAGGCGATCAATGCCGGCTTTTTATGCCAAGCAAGCGGCATATTTAAGGGCCTCCGTTATTCTCACTCACTCAGCGAAACACAGTGCTAGTAAAGTTTCACGCTGAGTATTCTGTGAACCCGTGGTATCACTTCAGACAAGCCGGCCCAATTATTACGTCCACATATGCTTCAGCATGGCTCCCCCAAGGGTGAGCCATATTGTTTTTATATATTCTTTAAAATGTAATTATAGACCTCAAAACACAAAAAAATATATACGGCTTTATAAAAAAAAACATAAATTTAGGTATATTTATGACAGATTATTTAGGTATTCTGCCACGGATGCGTTGCCGGTGTTAGCACCGGCAACGTGGCCTAACTGGGACTATTTAACCGATGTTTGATTAAACCTAGCTTAACAGTGACAGTATTGTGAAATATTTCTACTTTTCAGACATTTTTATATGTTTCTCTTTATGTACAACAGTAATTAAAAAACGATTTTTAGTGAATATAGTTCATACGATGATGAAGTATGCTTAGCTAAATATACAACCATTACAATAACCAAAGTCGATAACGGACGTTGAACTGTGAACTATAATATAAGATGTGATAATATAAGATCAAGAAAAATTTATGGTTTACAACCATTACAAAACAAACGGGACTAAAGACCATTAATTTTAACTTACAAATCAATTAAAACTGGCCTTGTTCTTTAAATTTTATTATTAACTTAATATAATTTATTATATATGACGACTTCATTCAGAGAACATTTAAAACACCATTCATCACCCGTGGGAGAGGCATGCTGAAGCAAATGACGCATTAATTGGACCGGCTCGTCCGAAGTGATACTAAGGGGTTAGAGAATACTCAGCGTGAAACGGTACTTGTACTGTGTTTCACAGAGTGAGTGTTCTCACTTGATATCCTTATCAGAAGCCGGCAACAGAACCAATGCGTGGAGTGTGGCGCGGTTGTTCATGGGTGGGGGTGTTCTCTTACCGTAAAGGAATCCCATCTTCTCCGTTGTCCGCTATAGAATAAAAAAAATATATTATAGTTCTTACTAGACAAGTGGTTAACATTTTATTAGATTTATATTAATAAATTTTACATTAATTGTTAATAGTTAAATTAATTGTCAATATTGTTTTTAGAATGAACGTTAAAGTACAGAATGTTTAAGAATCTAGCATCTATTACTTGTAAAAACTTTTATCGTGTTCTCTCTATATTGTCTTTGGTTAAAATTTGATCATGTTTAATTTTAAACTTCCTTTGAACTGTGATTATATTCTTGCTTAATTCTCTGTCGCTATAAACATAAATATCACAATATTGACACTGGAAAAATTGTGACCACTAGTCACAATCCAAAAACATTAAAAAGTATAAGGACGTAGTAATTAAATTATTACAGAGAGTGAAAAATAAGTTGTAAGTTAGTATTTAGTGTAATAAAAATGGTGTTTTTGTTTCAGAATGCCCAAACAACGGAAATCAAGATAGCATAGAAATAAAACATTCATAATGACTATAAACTTGCGTACGAAATGTAAAAAGCAAATGTGACGTTTGTGCCAAAACAATGTATTGCAAAGAACTAAAATTACTCTACGCCATTGTTGTTCTAATGTTAGAAGCAGATTTGCTTGTGAATATAGGTGCTATGGAGTCGAAGAGATCTTCCATACTTGTTACTCAAAATCCGGATGATTTGAAGGCACTCGAATTGTGTACGACGAGGAATCAACAGAGGCTCGGCAGTGTCTTCGGGAATTTTACAAGACACCACAAAAAGGGTATGTTTTACGTCCTAATTTTAAACTTTAAGATGCAACTTTAATTCTGCATATTTCCATATTTTCTTGATAACTGAATGCATTAAATTATCTTGTCGTTATCTTAATATTTATAATTTACGTGTCACGTTGTTTGTTCGCGAAGAGATCCAAAATACTGAATATATTTTAATATAATTTTGTCCAATGTTCTTCAACTTAAAAGATAGTTTTCCTTCGTATCTCATTTTCTAATTTCTATATATTTTATTACGTAATTTGTGCATTATCAAAAAGTCATAATTCTCTGTTAGTTCGATGAGATTCTAAAAGAGGGCGGTATAAGGTAATTTTTTAATTGAATTAAGTATGTATCAAATATAATATATTATGTAGTCCGGCAGCACACCCGCGAACCATCAAGAGCTGGAATTTCGAGGTGTCCATGCGTGGAAAGCTTATTCTTTATGAGTTTCCTTTCGTTTGCCTTCGTTTTTATATGAAAAAAGCATATTGGTATATAAGGTGGTGTTCTAGTATCAATGTACTTAGGTTTTCCACGCACGTACTCCGAAAATATAATTCATAGCCAACTTCTATTTGTCTTCGCGCTTAGACCTGATTGGCTTCTCCAGAAAAGAAAGATAGGCTTATTGTCTTTGTGTACTCTTTTCTGAATTTTACTTGATTTACCTAAAGACAAAACATTTAAGCTTTTAAAAATTTAGATTAAGAGATCTTGAACTTTTCTAGTTCTTAAGGTATACTCAAAAGAACTTCAAAATTGTTTTATCTGAAAACACTAGATTAATTTTATAAAGTATTCATTCACTTTGATAATGAAGCAAAGCAAAAGAGATGATAATTAATTAATGACTATCAATCGCGTTAAAGAATACTGAACCGTATAATTAAACTGCATTATTATTACTTCTATACGAATTTATTATTGTCTATTTCGTTTGAGAAATTTTATATGAATATTAACTTGTTGGTATAGGCTTAAGAGTTTTTTTAGTCAACCGAGCCGCAATCCGCATTTTAGTCAGGATACTTTTTTATGATAAAGCGGACAACGGAGCAAGTGGGTCACCTATATGGTAAGAGACCACCGCCTCCCATGAACAACCACACTACTGTCCGCGCATTGATTGTGTTACCGTCTTTTTACACCGTTTAAGCGTTGCTTCACTTTGACCGAGCTGGCATAATTAATGCGCTAGCATATTCTTCAGCAAGGCTCTCCCACGGGTGCGACATTATTAAGACATTCGCCCGGCCATCGTCAAGTTCTTTCAGAGACCGAATTAATTAAATTATAATAGTTTGGACGGGATTCGAATCCCATACCTCTCGCTTCATGGTACATTTTTTATACCACTAAGCTATGAGGCTCTCAAAACGGCGTTTAAGTAAAACTTAGTGGCCCCTGGTATAATTAGTCAATTATCTAGGTTATCACAGTCTTGAAATATTACAGCTTCAGCGGTGTAAAAAGCCGGTAAAACATCACGGCCGTCGCGGCCGGCGGCGATGATATCTTTCTATAGAGGAAATCTGACTGCTCCGTTGCTTGCTATATCATATTAATCTAAAGTATATTATTAATTATCTATTTTATTATTATAGAAGGCAAATTAGTGTCAAAATTGTGTAAGAAATTCAACAAGATATTCTCTATATAGATAGAAAGGATTGTGTCTATAATTATTTTAAATACTAAAAAAACTAATAATTTTAAGATCTTAATTATAAAATTATTAAAAAGAAAAAATATTAGGGCATCTTTCTTTATTTAAAATATTTGAATAAATTGTATATATTTTATTAAAAGAGAAACTCTTGTAAAGGAGATATTCCGCATTCATCTTAAATTTAAGTTCTTGTACGTCCAAGTCCTTTGATCCTTTGATCTTTTGTACTAAGTTGTGTTATATACAACTAGTTTAGTTTTCCCATAAGATACTTATTTATGAGATACTAATTTAAAGTTTATAATCAATTTAGTTTCTAGTCTAATTATTTTGCAATAGAATATTAATATTTTGAATGAGACAAGAAGAAGAAGAAAAATGTATGAAAAATAACTCTTATTTATAATTTACATTTGCATATACAAAACAAAGTTCTCCATTCGATTACATACTTTGGTTTCTTTGCGGATAAAAGAATAATTTAATTATTTACATACATGAATTTCTGCTTTGATTTCTTACGAATTTTTTTCAAATTATGTTAGAAAATTTAAATTTTTTTTTTATAAAATTCACTAAGTTATATTGTTCTTTGCTATTGTTATTTTATTTTATTATTCATTTTCACAGTCACTTACAAGAATGAGGCCTTTCAAAGTTGCCTTGTAGGACTCATAATCTAAAGACATACACTATTAATATAACCTCTCTTCTATCTACAGGTCACAGGAGAAGAACCACTTCCACCAGCACAACAACGGAAACCATGTATTCAACAACAGATCTAACAGATTACACAACTGAACACAGCACTGTGTATCCAAAGTTACCTAAAGCATTACGGCTAAGCCTAGATATTGATTATGATGTAAATAAAGTAAATATAGAAGTAAATCGTCAAAGACATAGACATGACAGTGTAGATAGAGAAGTAGAATTAGAAATTGATGAAACAGTTTTGTCGAAGTCATCAAATAAAGTTAAGAAAATGTACAGAGACTCGGCTGGATCAGCTGTTAATAAATTAAGTGCTAAAACTAGTAAAAGTGGTATATTTTTAACTGATAATTGCACAACTGTAATAGCTCAAATTGGAACAACCGCTATATTGCATTGTGAAGTTAGTGACATAACAGAAAATACGGTAAGTCTTATTGATTACTTTTATAAAAAATAATTTTATTTCATCTTATATTGTATTTATAAAATTTCTCACAAACATGTCTAAACCTTTGAGAGAGATGGACTCCATAGTACAGATACTAGTAGTAGTACTGTAGTACAGATACTAGGCTCGAAAACTTGTATGACATAATTTCTTATAGTATATTATAAATACCTATTTAAAACAGTTGTATTAAATATAATAATGTGAATTATGTAATAATAAACGATGAATGAATTTCTTGGGTGTGACGCCAAGGTGCATCCGTGGGAGAGCCACGCTGAAGCATATTTTGACGCACAAATTTGGCTGGCTCGTTCAAACAGCTCGGGCTCACAGACTACTCAGCGTGAAACAGTACTTGTACTTGTACTAAAGTGGCGCTTAAGCGGCGTAAATAGCCGGCAACACAACCAACGCGCGGACTGTTGCGCGGTTGTTCACGAGCGGCGGTGTTCTCTTACCATATTGGAATCCCACCTGTTCCGTTGTCCGCTATACTATAAAAAAACTATTTGAACCCCTGAGAATTAATTTGAACCGATTGTGCTTTTAGTTAAATGTAAAAAATAAAAAAAAAGTAATAAAATACTATACATGTATCCTTATTCAACTGTACAGTTGATACTGAAAGCGGGATTTATTTTACCATTATTAATATTTCGCCATTTACGCATAACTACAGTTTTAATATAAAATAAACACTCCTAAGTATATATCTTGATTTATCTTCAAAAAAGTGTATTAAAAAGATCGTTGTGCACAATTTCGCGAAATATTTCTCACTCATCAAAAGATAAGCCATCGGTGAAAAATACAATCCTAAATCTCGATTTACTGAAGCTTTTGAGAAAATTGGTTTCGCGAAATTCGTAAGCCGTTATAAGCCTATAGATCCATTCTAATGTTTACGCATTGAAGTTCGAAATTTGAAATTCTAATTGAGACTTCCTTATTTTGGACGCTTTATCAATAATCTCTATGACAAATATCAGTCATTATAAGATTTTTTTTTGTAAAAACTAAGCCTAATTTAATATTTAAAGATGATATGTATTTTTCTTGATCCAAAGTATGTAGGAATTAAATTTTACAATATCATAAAGTTCTTTTTAGTGGATTAAATTCTTTTTTGCACTGTAAAAAGTGTTTTATTTTAAATCGTAATGTATAATAAAATTATTATAAAATAATATTAGTATAAATTCTACCGTTGAGAGAGAAATGAAAATATTATTATTGTTATATTTTAGCTCCAGTTATTTCATTGTTATTGCTTATATGTATAAAAATATAAATTAGACTTGAATTATTGTGACGTTACATATAGTAATGCGACAGACTTAAATTGTGACGTTAAAATCATATGACATAGACCTCCGCAGTTTAAACCATCATATAATCTTGAGTAGTAGTTTAAAAGGTACTTTGTGCTCTTCTTAGGAATATCAACCTGAAGTTGAATGATTTACAGGTGACCTGGATACGGCGGAAAGACTATTCACTACTATCCGTCGGTCTAGTTACGTATAGCGCAGATAGCAGATTTTTCTCCGCACATGGACGACATGTTAAGGTAACATTTTACATGTTATGAACAATTTAACTTGTCTGATTTTCTTAAGTTTTATACATTTCACTTTTAAATTTTTTTAAACATTATTTGAGATTTTTATATCAATGTTCTGTGGTGTTGATTGAATATCTGTAGATTAATTTCATATACGAACATCGAGGCAGAATACAAAGACATCTACATGTTTTTTGTTCCACAATTGAGCATTTTAAAGACATTTTGTGCCACGCACCACCACTCTGTGCAATTATCTGCCTACAGAGATATTTCTAAATCAATAAAACTTAAGGACCTTCAAAGAAATAGCTTACCTATCACTAAAAGTCCGGCCACGGTCCCGTCTTTAGCAACGGGTGTCCAAGTCTTCCTTTTTATCTTAAGTGCCTTATAATGACTTAGTGTTATAATAAAGAACACATATTAAAAGTGACACTAGAAAAAGTGTCATTAACAAAGTAGTAACACATTATAAAGCTGTTTAAATTATTAGCCAATTCAATAACTGGATTGTAATCATAATAAGGACTCTACAAATGTAAATTCTATAAAGTTAATAAAAAATAATTGTGGGACGTCCCGCCACACGATGGAAGGACGATCTAACAAGGGTCGCGGGCAACCGCTGGATCCACATCGCTCAAGA